>SZYD01001348.1:0-35106 GCA_009363875.1 Mikania micrantha | reverse complement strand
TTTTTCTGTAGATATTCTTGAATTAATGTGTGCCATGCAGGATTTAGGAGAAAAAGCCAGATGGCCTCCTAAGGATAAGAAGTTTGCTATGAAAGACAAGTCCAAATGGTGTGCATTTCATGAAGAATTTGGACATGTGACAGAAGACTGTATTGCCTTGAGGAAACAAATAAGCTACCTACTCAGCAAGGGCCACCTCAAAGAGCTACTGGGCAAAAGGAGAGAATAGAGGCAGGATCCCGATGTATTCCCAAAAAGAGATGCATCTCCACCAAAGGATGCCAAGGTAATAAACTTTATCTCTGGTGGATCTGACATATGTAGTACCTCTTATTCTACAGCCAGAAGGCACACTGAAGAGGCTAAGATGGAGAATGGAGAAAGACCAGCGAAGACATCAAAAATAACCACAGAGACTGTGATATCCTTCGAAGAACAGGATCGGGAAAACATCATGCGTCCTCATCACGATGGGTTAGTAATTACCTTATATGTTGCTAACCGTTATGTCCGCAGGATACTCATAGACGGAGGAAGTTCGGTAAACAACATCCAATTGGAAACACTCAAAAGGATGAATATCTCTGAATCCGAGGTAACAACCAAGTCATTGGTTCTAGTCAGATTTAGCGGGGAAGCTAAACATACAGTTGGAGAAATTAAACTTCCAGTATATATCGAGGGGTAAATTACATGCAACACTTTTGTATTATAGATTCTTTGTCCTATTACAGTATCATACTAGGTTGGCCATGGATACACGATATGAAGGCGGTTCCCTCGACATATCATCAGTGTGTCAAACTACCTACACCATGGGGAGAGGTGAAGATCTACATCGATCAGCAGGAAGCTAAAGAATTTTATTCATCTTTGATGAAGGCAACAACGAAGCCATCGTCAACATAGCAATCAAAGAGCGACGTTGGTGATAATCTGGTATCCTGGGAAAAAGAAGTAAAAGAAGTACTACTTAATCCCAAAGATCCCGAAACCAAAGTTCTCATAGGAACTAATATCCCTGAGGACATTGAGGAAAAATTGATTTCCTTCCTAAAATCAAGAATTTCTACCTTTGCTTGGAAGCACAAGGATATGACAGGGATATCCTCAGACGTAATCACACATAAGTTAGGAATAGATAGATGCTTTAAACCTATCCACCAAAAAAGATGGAAATTTGCCCCGAAAGGAATATAATCATTCAAGAGAAAGTGGAAAACTTCTCAAAGCCAATATGATTAGGGAAGTAAAATTTCCAAAGCGGCTAGCTAATGTAGTTGTGGTTCAAAACAAGAATGGAAAGTGGAGAGTTTGTGTAGATTTGAAAGAGGTCAACAAAGCATGTCCAAAGGACCCTTTCCATTACAACACACAGACTCAATCGTAGATGCAACAGCAGGCCATGAAATGCTAACTTTCATGGAACCGTGCATTAAGGTTCATTAGATTGGAAGATGATAAACAAATCCAGAAGAGGATTACTACAATACCTCCCAATGACCAAGGCGAAAGGAAACTTGACTCACTCGCCAATAAGTCATTCAAACCCAAGCCATACTACAAATCCGACAACCTCAAGATCGATTCTGTGGATGATGATGAAGATGATGAAGAATATCCTAAGATATCTGATTATTGTTTTTCTGTAGATATTTTTGAATTAAAGTGTGCCATGCAGGATTTAGGAGAAAAAGCCAAGTGGCCTCCTAAGGATAAGAAGTTTGCTACGAAAGACAAGTCCAAATGGTGTGCATTTCATGAAGCCCTTGGACATGTGAGAGAAGACTGTATTGTCTTGAGGAAAGAAATAAGCTACCTTCTCAGCAAGGGTCACTTTAATAGAGCTACTGGGCAAAAGGAAAGAATAGAGGCAGGATCCCGATGGATTCCCAAAAAGAGATGCATCTCCACCAAAGGATGCCAAGGTAATAAACTTTATCTCTGGTGGATCTGACATATGTAGTACCTCTTATTCTACAGCCAGAAGACACACTGAAGAGACTAAATGGAGAATGGAGAAAGACCAGCGAAGACATAAAAAATAAACACAGAGACTGTGATATCCTTCGAAGAACAGGATCGGGAAAACATCATGCGTCCTCATCACGATGGGTTAGTAATTACCTTATATGTTGCTAACCGTTATGTCCGCAGGATACTCATAGACGGAGGAAGTTCGGTAAACATCATGCAATTGGAAACACTCAAAAGGATGAATATCTCTGAATCCGAGGTAACAACCAAGTCATTGGTTCTAGTCGGATTTAGCGGGGAAGCTAAAGGTACAGTTGGAGAAATTAAACGTCCAGTATATATCGAGGGGTAAATTATATGCAACACTTTTGTATTATATATTCTTTGTCCTGTTACAATATCATACTAAGTAGGCCATGGATACACGATATGAAGGCAGTTCCCTCGAGATATCATCAGTGTGTCAAACTACCTACAGCATGGGGAGTGGTGAATATCAACATCGATCAGCAGGAAGCTAAGGAATTTTATTCATCTTCGATGAAGGCAACAACGAAGCCATCATCAACATAACAATCAAAGAGCGATGTTGGTGATAATCCGGTATCCCGGGAAAAGAAGTAAAAGGAAGTACTACTTAATCCCAAAGATCCCGAAACCAAGTTCTCATAGGAACTGATATCCCCGAGGATATTGAGGAAAAATTGATTTCCTTCCTAAAATCAAGAATTTCTACCTTTGCTTGGAAGTGCAAGGATATGACATGGATATCCTCAGATGTAATCACACATAAGTTAGGAATAGATAGAAGCTTTAAACCTATCCACCAAAAAAGAATGAAATTTGCCCCCGAAAGGAATATAATAATTCAAGAGGAAGTGGAAAAACTTCTCAAAGCCAAGATGATTAGGGAACTAAAATTTCCAAAGTGGCTAGGTAATGTAGTTGAGGTTCAAAAGAAGAATGGAAAGTGGAGAGTTTGTGTAGATTTCAAAGACCTCAACAAATCATGTGCAAAGGACGCTTTCCTATTACCACACATAGACTCATTGGTAGACGCAACAACAGGCCATGAAATGCTAGCTTTCATGGATGCATCGGCAGGATTCCAGCAGATCCAAATGGAGCCTTCGGATCAAGAAAATACTGCCTTTATGACCCCGAGAAGGATATATTGCTACACAGCAATGCCGTTTAGCCTAAAGAATGTTGGAGCCACTTATGAGAGGCTTTTCAAAATGATGTTCAAGGATAAGATGGGGGACACGATGGAGGTATATATCGATGATATGGTAGTCAAATCAAAGAGTACCAAGGATCATCTTAAAGATCTTCAGAAATCGTTCAATATCCTGGATCGATACGATATGAAACTTAACCCTTCTAAGTTTCATTTTGGAGTAAGATTAGGAAAGTTTCTAGGATATATGGTCACTAAGAGAGGTATAGAGGCCAGCCCAGAACAAATCCAAGCTATCTTGAATTTAAAATCCGCAACAAACATAAAAGAAGTGCTAATAGGAAGAATAGCTGCACTTAATAGATTCATCTCTAGATCTTCCGAAAAGTTTAAAGGATTCTACTATATCCTTAAAAAGAGTAAGAAGTTTCAATGGGAAGAAGAGCATGAGAAGGCGCTTCAGGATTTGGAAGAATATATATCCTTACCACCACTACTCATGAAACCTGAAGATGGTGAACCACTATCCTTATACCTAGCAGTATCCCGAACTTCCGTAAGCGCTGTATTAGTTAAGGATTATCAAGGATCACAACATTCTGTATATTATGTAAGTAAAAGCCTATTAGATGCTGAAACGAGGTATTCTCACCTCGAAAAGCTAATCCTAGCTTTGATCATGACTTCAACAAAACTTAGGCATTACTTTGAAACGCATAGGATACATATTAAGACAAATTATTCAATTAAATTTGTGCTAAGAAAGCCTGAGTTATCAGTAAGAATAGCTAAACGGTAAGTAAAACTTAGTACTTATGATTTAATTTACGAACCAAGAACAACAATTAAGTCTCAAGCATTAGCAGACTTTGTGGCAGATTTTAGTAGTGATATTCAACCAGAAGTAGATTCAGAAGTCAAACTTCTGGATGAGGATACTGGTGAATGGACCTTATATACCGATGGAGCCTCAAATGTAAGAGGGACATGATTAGGGATCATACTAAAATCACCACATGGGAATATAATACCCCAATCGATCAATTGTGAATTCCAAGCAACTAACAATGAAGCTGAATATGAACATAAGAAATCTCCATCTGTTTTTCGGCTCCTTACTAATAGAAAACTAGTTTATAGGGGATAAATTAGCAAAATACTTAGAGCTAGGCAAGGATATAGTGGGATATTTCTATACTTTTGATATCGCGCAAGTTCCCATAGAAGAGAATGTTGAAGCAGATGCATTAGCAAACCTCGCATCATCTCTTAAAATCTCTGATGACATCAATATCCCTATCCTACATATCCTGAATTTAGAAATAGACATATAAGATTCAAATCAAATTCTTGAACCAAAGAATGTCGATACACACGGAATATCCTGGACTATCCCTATCAAGAATTATCTCCAAACGGGAAAAATACCTGACAAAGAAACAAACCCTAGAGCTTTTAAAGCGAAAGTACCCAGATACACAATCATTCGGGATATCCTATATAAGAAATCAGTACTTGGTCCATATCTGAAGTGTTTAGAAAAACCATAATGCCTGGAAGTAATGAAAGATATTCACGAATGAGATTGTGGAAATCACACTAGGGGCAGAGCATTACTTTCAAAAATCCTGAGAACATGATATTTCTGGCCTACCATGAGAAAGGATACAATGTGTTATTCTAAAAAATGTGATGCTTGTCAAAGACATAGCAATATTCTTCATCAACTGGCTGAACATTTATATTTGATAGTCTCATCATGGCCATTAATGAAATGGGAAACGGATATAGTAGGCAAACTTCCAAAAGCACCAGGAGGAAATGTGTTCATGCTTTCCATGACCGATTACTTTTAGAAATGGATTGAAGCTGAAGCCTTCTTACAGGTTAGAGAAAAAGAAGTAATTTTATTTATAAAAAGAAATATCCTGACCAGATTCGGGATACCCGCCGAGATAACCTGCGATAATGGATCTCAGTTCATCGGTAGGAGAACTACAAACTTCTGTGAAGCCTGGGAAATAAAAATGATCACTTCTACACCTGTACATCCTCAAGCTAACGGTCAAGCAGAATCAAGTAATAAAATTATCATAAACAATTTCAAGAAGAAGTTGGGATCCAAGAAAGGAAAATGGGCTAAGGAACTTCCATTTGTCTTATGGGCAGATAGAACAACCACAAAAAATGGGACTGGTCAAACACCATTCTCATTAGTATTCGGTTCTGAAGCTGTACTCCCAACTGAGATGATTATCCCTACCATGAGAACAAGTCTACACACTATAGAAACTAACAATGAAGTATTATCTCAGGATATAGATACTATGGATGAAATTAGGGATATTGCTAAAATTAGGATGGCTTCTTATCAACAAAAGATAGCTACACTTATATCTTGATATATTCTTAAAATATCTTGACACTAACTCAAGCATAGGAAGGGGTATTAGGATTCCTGATTTCAACCTATGCAAAAGTCTCAATGTTTTGTAGGTATAGCTGGAGAAGATACAAGACTCTATGTATCGGCCCAAGTTTTGACCTGAAATCAAAACTTGATCAAGACCCGAAGCATAGACCATTCGTCTCATGCAAGTTTTGACCTAAAATCAAAACTTTGTAGAAGATCAACGCACAGACTCTTTGTTTGGTTGCAAGTTTTGACCTGAAATCAAAGCTCAAGAAGATTTTGTCTCTCAACCGAACTAGGGTTCATACACCCTCTCCAGTAGCGCACATATATCCTATTATAATCTAAGATAATGGGACCAGTACACGCATGAGTGGCTGACAATTTCATTATCGAGGGTTATAATCATGGATCCTCCGAAATATCCCGGTATAGTTGGAGATTTTGGGACCAGCACACGCATGACTGCATGAGTGGCTGACAATTTAATTTTCAAAGACTATTACCAGGGATACTCCAAATTATAGCATTCATATGATATACAACCGGGCCTTAGTCTCCATTATTTTCGGCCTTGTCGCTATTATAATCGGCCTTGTCGCCAGTATAATCGACCTTGTCGCAAGTATCTTCGGCCTTAGTCGCCAGTATAATCGGCCTTGTCTCCAGTATCTTCGGCCTTAGTCGCTAGTCTAACCGGCCATAGTCGCCAATATATTGGGCTCGTCCCAATTTTTCTTGTTTTGAATATGTGCAGGAACTGACTTTCAAGAATATTTCGGTATATCGCATACACCTACAACATACCTAAGGATATCGAGGTATGTAATTATTATAATATTTTAATAGGGATAAAGAAGGCTTCAAGAATGAGCCTACTCTTTCAAGGAGTTGGTATTTATTTCCTAACCTTTTTAGTTTTTTACAATAATCTTTATCTCTGATCAGGAATATGCTATTATGAAATTGAAGAACAAGCGTTATAAATTTCAGCGCTTAGAAATATCTAATCCTTTAATAAAATCTTGTATAATTAATACGTATCGAATATCTCTTACTTTAAAAAAATACACAACTATAGTGATATTCTTAATTTACTTATAATTGCTATCCTGACAAAGATAGTTCAGAATTTTCTTTGTTTTTTCTTAATTATAACAAAAATATCTTAAAACACCCTAACGAAAATGATAATAATGTCTACGAAACATAAGTATTTGACACGTCAAAGGTAATATAACTTTATACTCATTAGGAATATCCTAGAAATAACTCAGAGCCATATTGAAACATAAAACATCATATATATATATATATATATATATATATATATTCCAATACTCATCCAAAAAATATCATGCAATATCCTCAAAGATATCTAGAAAGTCAAATGATTAACCATTATATATAAAGTCAGTATATTAGGATTCGCCATGTAAACACATGGTCCCTCCACCCAATATACTGAAACTGTCAAGTACGAAACTAAGGATATTTTAGGCTTCGCCATGTAAACACATGGTCCCTCCACCTAAAAATCCTGAAATATTCTGCCCATCTCGGGACTTAACATCACAACATTGTTCAAAGTACGAAATATCATAAAAAGAACCACATATATGATGCGTTAAGACCTTATCAACTTTGTCCTCATCGCCCATCGCCACCTCACCTCCTGCGCGTGCACTAGCACCCATATCCTCACCCTCTGCTACTTTGCTCGTCTCTACCACACTAGCTGTCTTCACCGCTACATCAGAAGCCTCCGCCACATCTCCAGTCAAGTTGGTCAGGATCTTGGCCCAGTCAGCAAGATCCTTCCCCCATAGGTCCACTCCCTCTTTCTTGGACTTCTCCGCCATCTGGATTTTAGCTTTGAGGATAGCTATGGAGGCCGACTTTTTGGTGCTCTCAATAATATCCTTGACCTTCAGCTTGTGGGCAGCATCATTATCCTTGACCAGCTTCTTTAACTTCTGGGCTTCTTTCTCGTAGTGACCAGCTTTGGCGATAGCGACCTTCTTCTGATCTTCTAGATCTTCCACTTGTTTCTCAAAAGGTTCCTTATCACTAGCAATCTTAAGGATAGCCTGCAAAATAGGAATATCTCAGGATATAGCCAAAATATAAAAAGTAAAATTCTAAAAACAACCTTCTGAAGAAGATCAGCAGCAAGGAAATCAGGGACATCATCCACGTTGATGGGATATCAACTCTCAATGATACGGAAAACTTCCGCTCCTTCTCTTCTATTTGCAACAGGGCTCATACCTTGTGCTCAGTATCCTCACTTTCTGCGACCAATGATTCAAACTTCGGTGCTGAAAAGAAATAATAGAAATAAATTAATCATGAACCAGAATAGGAGCACTACTTCTCCTTTGGAGTAGAAAACGGGAATAACTGTGGGTACGAAGTTGATAGACAAAAGAAATTTCAGAAACCCCAATCCTCAGACCATATTTCTGGTTCAGCCTATGGAGAGTAACAAGTAAACGCCAACCTATTGGCATCAGTTGGGGATAACAGAGACGGGTGATGCGAAAAAACTCAGAAATTAGAGGAAAAGGAAAGGATAATCCTAAAGAAAAGGGGTAATCCGGAAAACAAACCCAGTGGGAGGAGCTGTGATCGGCGTTGAGGGTAGGATCAAAACGAAGAAATGTGGCTTCTTCAGGGAATGCCTGAGACAGTTGAAACCGTCCAATTTAAAAATTTGAAATTCGAATTTTTACAGCTGTAAATCATTATCTGTAAAAATTGGGGGCAATTGTTATGCACTAAAAATTTTACCCTGGATATTTCAGGATCAGGGGTATTTAGGGATATTTGGGGATATATAACTAACTAACCATTATCTCTGTTTATTCCTAATCTGGTTTGCGAGATTTCAGGAAGTGACAGGTTGTTATACGACTCGGCAAAAATCATGGAATGGGACTCCAAGTGACTTATCTTGGAACGCGGCAACAAGGAGAGATTGACGCCATTATTTTGACCAAGTCTCCCATGTTTGGAAAGTGCTAAGATATGCGCAACGGTCTTTTAAACGTCACTGTTAGCTTTTTTGTAAATTTATTGTATGTATACCGAGGCAATTGATCGATATAGGACAGATGAAACACACTGATAATCATCGAAGCTCAATTGCGTGCTTAGAATCGATCATATTGTGCTCTTTCGTTGTATTTAATCATTTTATTATTAATAAAACTAGGCAGAGTGACCATTGTCACCTCCCGAGGTTTTTGTGCCGGCAATCCTAAGGGATCAAGGGCTTTTACTCGAGTAAATCTCGTGTGTTTGGCTATTTTTCTGTTCTATAATCTGAAATATCCCTAGGGATCCTCAGGGATATTTTGATCAAAAGTAGGGCTGGCAAAATTGGTACCTGTTAAGACACGATTAGACCTGTTTAGCTAAAAAATTACTATTTGATTTTTTACTTTTTTAAAAATAATAAAAATTAAGAGGCTAAACTTCATCATTTTTCTTTTTTGTTACATAAAATATAGAACTTTCATGCTTAAGTCACCAACCCAAGTGTTAAACAAGTCGTTTTCATGTTTATATTTTCATTATTCGCGTCGTCTGAAACCTGTTAAAACATGTTAAGACCCGTTTTGCCAGCCTTATTCAAAAGTTCAATATACTTAACATATTTACTCACAAAACACAATACCTCACTTTTCTAATCGGTTTTACTAAAGATTAAGCTTGTTAACTTTTACTCAAAACAATGATCATTGCCAGAAGGACCACCAGCTGGATCATGTTGACACCTTGACATAGTTGCTTCAACTCTACAGGTATTCTCCCCCAGAGTTGAAGAACTATCCAACCTAGCATTGATATCTTTTAATTGGGCTTCATAATCTTTGAACACCTTGACAGAACTGGTGATCAAGTATGTAATCTTCTTATTCAAAATCCTGAAAGAAACTAACTGAGTTTGATATAATTCAATCTGAGTCTTGTGTTGTGCCTCAACCTGAGCTTGAAGTAAACTTAGTTAATCTTGAAGTGGAATGATCAATGATGTCTTCTTGGTTAGCTCATCAACTGTAACCTTCAATGCAATTACCGTTTCCTTTAAATGAACGTTCTCCACATGTGAGAGGCGCCGAGCCCGAGAACCTCCCCGACTTGGGTTTACATCATCATCACGTAGTTCTTAAACCAAAAGCTTTCATAAATAAGCAATGGAAATTTAAACATAGTTTGTCAAAACATAATAAACCTAATTGTTTGTATTTAAACATATCAGATTGCCATAACCAACGGATCTCTTAACTTTGTGACATGGCTCCACCCTGTCCTCGTACCTATCCTTCAACCTTACACATAGACTAAAATGTCAGCTTACGCCGTTGAGTTCTAGCTTTCATAAAACGTAACAAGATTTTTGTAAGGTAAAACATCATTACTGGAGACATCATACATTCGTCATACGTAACCATAACACATAATCATCATACATTCCTTTTGTGCAATCGTAGAACATAGTCATCATACAATCACTGCTACTGAGAGTAAACATTGGGGTTATTCCGACACAAGGCTCCCGAACGTTGACTTCACTCGCCAAAGCGTTCCGCAGATCCGTACTTACCTAGTACAAGTACTGGAGCATCCTCATAATTACCCCATAACTAAAATGGGAGCATTATAATACTTACCCGATAAGAACATGGGAGCAACATCATACTTACCCCATATTAATAGGGGAGCAACATCATACTTACCCCATATGAATACGGGAGCAACATCATACTTACCCCATAAGAATATAGGAGTGACATCATACTTACACCATAAGAATATGGGAGCAACCTCATATATCATAACATGTTATTGTAGCATCTTATCATAATTACATCATTACGTTTTAGCGTCACAAACATGTCATACTAGCATCTTATCATCATAAAATCATAACATACTATCATCCTAAACAAATCATGCTAGCATCTTATCTGTTGGATATGTGATGTCCAATCATCGATAATATCAACATTGCTATCGGGGTACGATCCAAAGAGTTACACTTTAAAAGATAGCAATGTGATTATGTCTAAAATTTGTTTTAGACATATTCAGTTTCACGAATTATATAAAGTGGTGTGTTATTATTATTTAAATTGTTAAACATTAGACATTTAATTAAATGTTACTAACTAATTGTTAGTTAGTAATATTAGGGAGTAGTAATTAAATGGTTTAATTACTAAAAGATTTTAATCAAATTAAAATAGTTTAATTTAAATAAAATGTTAATTAAAAAGGTGGAAATTAATTTTGAATTAGTAAATTCAAAATTCCTAAAAAGGTGGATCTACATTTGACTTTAAATGTAGATCCAACCTACCACTTTGACACACATTTTACAACTATCTCACGCTCTCCTCTCTACCACACCTCACGGCCACCATCCCCTCTCCTCTAGGGTTTTGGCCAACCACCACTAGCCACTATCACCATAGTCGAACCACCACAGGTGGTTTTAGAGCATGAGGTTGCTGCGGTGATACACGATAGAGATCGTGGTTCGTGATTCAGGTCATCTAGCGAGACTACTATCGAATCCAAGGTGTGTTTTTGGAAGTTCTTCATTGTGGACAATTCTAAACACCCTATGGTTGTTTTTCGTTTATTCGTATGTAACTGGATTCCTGGTTTTGGGAATTTTGTTTTTGAAACAAAAATGTGTAACCTAATCGCTTACGCTATCATAACATCCGATTTTATAATTAATATGATTAATTAAAACTTTAAAATGGTTACTACAATTCCCAACATTATCATCATAACATTTTATCATCATAAAATTTTCATGCTAGGCTCTCATCATCATAACATTATCCTAACAGCTTAGGAATTCATCATCATTTAACTATCATCATAGTAATCATTATCATAGCATATCATCTTACATTCATCATCACATATAGTCATGCATTCGTTATCATAACACATCATCATGAATTACTCATTCATGCACATCATCATATTACCTTATCAGACCTCTTATAGCATCATGTAGCATGGATGTCGGCGCAAAAAATATTTACACCGAACATCTATGAAAGAGGGCGTGTAGAACTCACTTGATAGTAATATGGCTCTCACCATCCTAGACTGGATCATATTGGCTAGGTTTCAAGAACCTACATTATTACATCATCTCATTACATTTCGTTCCTAGACTTAGAATTTATTCTATGTCCTCATAGTTCACTTAACTAGCCTCTAGTATATCTGAAAGCCCTATAGTTCTCGAATTTACATAGTATTCGAAATACAAAGTTCACGAAATCTTTAAAGAACACAGAATTCATAAATTTCACGAACTTAGGGTTCCTGAAATAGGGTTCACGAACTAAGCACAAGTTTGGATACTCTATTCGTGTAGTCTTTCGAGTACTTGTTCGAATATTCATCTTTTCTACTTAAAACCCTTTAGAAAACTATCCAAGGCTTGAGGATCTAGTTACAGGTTCCTTATGGACTTACCAACGCATTGGAACCAAAAAAGGAACGAACTTTATGCATAAAGGTATGACCTGTAAGCATAAGTTCCTTTTTGTCTAAAAATCATAACTTTCTCAAATCAAACACTTACCCGATGTTTGATGATTCTACCTGTAGCTTCTCAGGAATTCTTGTTTACTTTTGAGCGAGTTACAGCCGTTTCTTGAAGTTCACGAACTGCCAATTTTGAGTAATTGAGAGAGAGTGCTTCCAGGCAAAGGTGATCACGTTTCCCAAGGAACTCATATATATTGGCTAATTTTACGAACTGGTTCACAATAAAAGGAGTTCATGAAGCTGAGTTTGTGTACTATGGCTTTGTGAACTTCGGGTACTTTCAAGTACTCGATTTCATGATTTTTCATTTGGTTTACTTTTCATCTCTTTCTGACAAGTTCAATATCTGTTACCCATTCATAAGTTCAACTAACTTGCATAAAAATATGGGGTGTTACAGCCTTCAATTCTTCAACTTATGATTGAAGAGCTAATATATGTGCATTATTGAGCATCAAAATTACCTGTAAAGATAGCACTGATATCTGGATATGTAAATGAGGGTGCAGACTGTGTCACAGGTAGAGTAATGGTCGGTGAAGTATGTATAGGAACTGATGAAGTAGAAGGATAAGCCAAAGACTGTAAAGAAGGAGAAGATGTAGTGTGTACTGGTGACTCAAAGTTAAAATCAGTATCAGATGTCACATAATCTGAATCATTATCACCTGATTTCCTCATCTTCTTTTTTGATGCCTCTTCCTTCTGAGCATCACTGATAATATCAGAATATGGCCTTTTGCTCAAACTTTGACGTATAATCACGTTACCACCATGAGAATCAGCATCATTATCATCCTCATCAGAATCATCATCATAAGAAACATCATCAGCAACTTGGCATTCAGGTTCAGCAACATCTTCAGTTTCCTTATTAACTACTTTAACACCTTGTTGTACAAAAGATGTAGCAACATCGGTAAACTGAGGTACAAAAGAAATAGTTTCAGGTTCAGCTCCAGCATTCAACTCTGGTTGTTCATCAGAATGTGTCTGTTGATCTGCAACAGGTGACTGAACATGAAACCAGGCTTCATTTTCTGGTTCTTAACAGTCTGCCTCAATAACATGTCCAAATAATGGTGGGTCTGTAGTGTTAGCTCCTCTCTTTGGTCGGCAGTTAGCAAAAATCCTCTTAATCATCATTGTGATCTTGATGGCAGGACCTGCCTTGTTGATATGAGGAAAGAAATTAACACAGATCAAATTCAAGAATTTGGGATATTGTAGAAAACTTTCTTTCTCTGTTGCGGTGATTTGTTTCACCATAAAATCAAAAATCAACTGACTGATGTTGAATAGTTTATTCAACATCAGTGCAGCGATAAGGCACTGAAATGGCCTAGAAAGTGTGTATACTCTAGACTTCCTGTTGGACTGGCAGATAATAACGACGTGAAAGAAGTATCGCCATTGTCCAAATAGGTGCTTCTTGGCCAGTTGAGAAGCTATGACATCGCCATTGTAACCCATCCTATTGAACGCTCCACAAATGAGATCATTGGGTAGTGTCGATGGATGATTATCTCAATCATGAAATTGAGGAGCACCTCTTAAATCTTCCATTGTAAATTGTATCACCTCATCAATAGATCTTAGACTTTAGGATTGGTGGCTTAGCAGCACAGTCATAATCAGCATTATCCCAAAATGAGGTAATGTGATTCATGACAATCACAAGAATTGCAGAAATCACATGTGCAATCCTGAACCTCTTCAGAAATGAGATAACTTCTACAAACTTATAAGCCTCTTTGATCTCCTTATCCACCAATTCAATTACATTATGTTTGTCATTGTATAATCTTTGACCTGAAAATAATTACAAAACAAAATCAAACATTAGTATTTGAAAATTGTTAAAACTTGAAAATTTTCAAAAATTTTTCTAAGTATAAAAGTCATCGATAATATTAGTATCGATGATATAATATCGATACTAATAATATCGATAAAGCCAATATCGATATTAAGTGTATGACCAACACTTAGAAAAATTCACTTCATCAACAGGCATCACCGATGAAGGATTTAAACCAAAAAACCTTTTGATTATTCATGTTATTCGTATAAATTTGAAGGTTTATTATTCATTAAGTTTGAACAATCAAAACTAATGATTTCATGGTTAAAAATTAAAGTATTACCAACTATAATGATCTAATGATCTATATATGATATATCAACACTCGTAAAACAATGAAAATCGATGATGATCAAAACAATAGAATCGAAGAACAAAATTCTCTGAAAACTCACTCAATGATATCGATAGTATTGTCTCGATACCGATAGTATCGACAAGTATATATTCAAAAATCAATCATCCATACTATTAGTGTTGATGACACTGTTTATCATCGAAACTAAGTTGGTGATATTATCAATATCGATGAAATTCAAAAATTCGAAAATAACTTAAACATAGAATTTTTCAAAAATTTCAAACTAAACATCAAAAACAACTTTTGTGAAAAATTAAGAAAAAACACACTTGAAAGGTGAAATGTAAAATATTTTTAAAAAAATTTGTTTTTATAAAATCTATAAAAATAAAATCTTTTTGTCGTTTTGATAAAACCTTTGAAAAGATCAATATCAAATCATATTCAACTTGTTCTTATTAAGAATTCTAAAAATTTAAAATTAAAATTTATCAAAAAGATATACATAAAAATAGAATGATATTAACCAATGCATTTAACATATAAACAACATAATCTAATTATGAACAATTTATAATTTGATTTGTCAGATATAACTCGGAATACTATAACTTAAGCAAACACCAATCATTGTTTACTTAGGTAATTTGAACTAATCATGAAATTCAATGAGTCTCACACTTAAATATATATTAACCTATTAAGCCTCAGAATTTATATAGGATAAAATATATAATGCCATTGATCTCTTCACATACGTATAAAAAATTAATGAAATGAAAATCTTTAATATTGATTAATCTTTGCAGATCAATAAATTAATGGAATGCGCTACTGAGAACATGTCGGAGTGAATCACACAACAAAGAGTCACTATGCATATGAATTAATGAATGCTATGAACTACCAGGTCTATATTGACATGCAACAGAGGAAATTCGGTATATGTTTTAAAAGATCATTGATGGCATAGTTTCTATATATATAAATCAATTCTCAATTCATTTTTGTTGAAATCAGTTAGTGCAAGTCTAATTTAAGATAGAGATCCCACTAAATCATGAAATTTATTTAATTTGTTGGTTAATATCACTTAAATCAAAGTATCTAAGCTTCTCCTATTTTCAAACTAAAATGTTAAACTTAATCATATATTACTTACATGCTTCAATACACAAATTAAATATTATCATTTTTTATATGTATAATTTGATAAATTTAAATTTTAAACACATACAAAATTTTAATTCAAAATGAGTCAAAATCCTATCATCTTTCATAACATTTGGATTCAATTTTTCAAAAATTTTATGATTTTCAAAACATAAAAATTTAAACTTGAAAGATAAAGCAAAAAAATTAAAATGAAATAAAAACAAAGTTTCAAGTGTAATTTTTCAAAACTTTATATTCAAAATTGATCTTCCCAAGTCCTTCTACAAGAGAAGAAAATTGGGCTGAATCAAAGGGTTTAGTGAACATATCAACAATGTTGTCAACCGTACTGATTTTCAAAAGCTGGATTAACTTTTTCTCTAAACAATCTCGAATAAAATGATGTCTAATATCAACGTGCTTTGTTATTTTATGTGAAACTAGGTTTTCAGTTATGGCTACAGCAGCTGTATTGTCATCAAAGATATGGGTTGTTGTAAAATTTAAAGCATAATCCCACATTTGTTTTGTATCCACAAAACTTGTGAACAACAACTTGAAGCAGCAACATATTCAGCCTCAAAGTAGATATGACTACACTAAGTTGCTTCTTACATTTCCAGGTTACAAGTTTGTTGTAAAAAAATTGACAACCGCTTCCTGTCAAGGTTACAGCCACCATAATCAAAATCCGAAAACACAATAAAATTCATACTATCATCATAAGGGTACCAAAGTCCACGATTTGGTTTTCCCTTCAGATAGCAAAAAATTCGTTTCATTGCTTTGATATGGAATCCTTTGGTTTTGCTTGAAACCTGGAACACAAACAAACAACAAACATAATGTCAGGTCTAGAAGTAGTTAACTACATTAGGGAACTAATCATTGAACGATATAGATGTTGATCAACCTCTATACCATTCTCATCATTCCCTAAATTATGGTTAATACAAATAGGAGTAGAATTAGATGTACAATCATTCATCTTGAACTTGTTCAAGATGTCATGTACATATTTACTCTGATGAATAAACAAGCCATCCTTCTTCTTATCCACTTGAATCCCAAGAAATAAATCAAGATCTCCTATTGCACTGAACTCAAATTTCTTCTTCATGACTGCTTCAAAATCTTTGCATAACTGTTCATGTGTTGCTCCAAAAATGATATCATCTACATAAATTTGCACAATAAGAATATCATCATTCTTATTCAAGATGAACAAAGTGTTGTTGATCTTTTCCTTTGAAAATCCATTGTCAAGTAGATGCGTTTACAATGTTTCATACCAAGGCATGGGTGCTTGATGTAATCCATACAAAGCTTTATCTAGACGATAATACTTTGTAGGATTGTTAGCATCTTCAAACCATGGCGGTTAAACAGCATACACCCCCTCTTTCACTTTGCCATACCAAAAGGTGCTTTTAAGATCCAGTCGGAAAACCTTGAACTTCTTAAAACTGGCATAGGATAGAAACAATCTTATGGATTCTATTCTTGCCACAGGAGCATAAAGTTCATCATAATGAATTCCCTCCTGTTGATTGAATCCTTGAACAACAAGCCTAGCCTTGTTTCTGACAGTTATGTCTTTATCATCCTTTTTGCACTTATAAACCCATCTTGTGCCTATAAGTATAAAATCTTCTGGACAATCAACCAACTTCCAAACATCCAATTTCTCAATCCAGCAAGACTTCCTCAGTGCTTCTTTTACATTTTTAGGTTCTACTGGACTTATAAAACATGAATACAAGCACGAATTCATCGTCTCCTGAATTTTTGACAATAAAACTTCATCATCTTCACCTTCAACTTATTGACTTCTTTTTTTTTTAACTCCAGAATTTAAGCCACCAATAATGTTTTCAATTGGATGACCTTTTATTCTTCAAGCTGCAATTTCTTCCACAGCAATTTCATCTTCAAGATTTGTAATATGATTTTCTTCTTCCGGTACAATGTCCCCGTGAATTTCAGATTCGATAATAACTGACGGATCATTGGTTGAATCATGAAATTCATCATCAGAATAAGAGTCTTCAGAAACTTCTACTTTTCCATGAACAAAAGAAAACAAAGAATCAACTTCTAGTACAGAGAACTCCCTTTAGAAGATTCTAAAACAAATCTTGGAAACAAAGTACAATGAATTGTAATAGTGTCACTCAGAGACTCAGCAAGATTAGTTAAAGATGAAGGAAACAACTTAAGAAAACAATGAAACACTGATTCATAGTCAAACAACAAATCCGGACCACGTATAGGTAATGTTTTAGTGAATCGACATACAGTAACTTCATATGCTTCTTCGATCACTCTATTTCCTAGATTAAGAACTCATTTGCTTAGAGAATTAGACGAATACCCACAAAGATTCCATCCACTGCCTTCGGCTGAAATTTCGCAGTAGTCAGTTTCAAATATGTACATGTTGCACCAAAAGGCTCCAGATGACCAATGTTGGGCTATCAGCCTTTAAGCAACAAATAAGATGTCTTTCCGTGCTTCTTGACAGTTAAGGCGCGGTTTAACATGTAGCATGCAGTGTTGACCGCTTCATCCCAAAATGTAATTCGTAAGTGAGAATCCGTAAGCATTGTTCTTGCAGTTTCAATCAAAGTGCATTCTTCCTTTCAACAACACCGTTATGCTTAGGGGTATATGGAGCACTGAACTAGTGAGTAATGCCATTCTGGATACAAAAAAACTCCAAATTATGGTTCTTGAACACTGTTACATTATCACTTCTCAAAAATTTGACTTGTGTAGTAAATTCATTCTCTATCAATATACCAGATATTCAGTTGAGCACCTGATAATGAAACATGCACATATATAAAATAAATCAATGAGAAACTAGAATCCATTACTTAGTCTTATGAGTTTTGACGTGAAATGGAGAAACAATTGTAGTACCAGAGTATAACCAAGCAGTATAATCAACAGAAACTTTAGCCTTAACATTCCAAATTCGATTAGGAATTGGCTTGCAAGGAATAGTTTCATTCTGATGTTTCACCATTGATTTAAAAAATTTATCCATTTTCTTTTGAACAACTTTTCATTTGAAAGAATTCATCATTTTTGATTTTAATTTCCAAAAATTGTTTTTGGTTTATAAACCAATGGTGTAGCATGTTTCTTTCCCACAAAAGGAAAAGAAATAATAGACTTCACTGGCTTAGCATTACTCTTGTGTCTTTATGTATGCGAAGTAAAAGCTGTTGTAAGAAAATCAATCAGGTTAATTGGATTTATAGGTTGCTTCTTTTTACTCTACTTTAAGTGTGTAACCTGTGATTGACTACCATTCCTGGATAAACTTACTTCCAGAACCTTAGAACAATATCTAGACTCCTTTGACAATGCAGCTATAGGTCCATTGCTATCTGAAAGATTTTTCTCAAAAATTTTCTCATCATGTTTAACCTGATTCACCGTTGAAAAATTTTAAGAAGATAAAGTTCGTGATGTAGACCTTGAAGTTTAACACTTATGAATTTAGCATTTGACGGACTCAAGAAAATTTTGTTGACATGGATTTTCCCAAACCTATTTATCAACCCATTTTGATTTTTGAAAATTTTTTTCATTAGTTTTCTTTAAAATATTATCAACCAATTATGGGTCAATTAAACATAATGGTCTTGAATCATCACGTAAAATTACATCCTGGCCTTTACGTGAATAAAAGATAGTATTATCTGGTTCAGTGAATAAACATCTGTCCACAGGAATGGCAGATTCCTTAGTGACGGATTCATGACTGATATCAACATTTTCAATTAATACACACTCATAATCGTTGTATATACTAATTGAATTTGTTACATCAGTTTTATTATCAACATTACAAAGTAAGCCAGAAATATCACTACTATTCTTGTCATCATCATCACAACCTTCAATCTTATTTCCTTTGGTCTTTACATATGTTCCTGCAATTGTAAAACACGTAGAACTAGAAAAGTTAGATAAATCAGATGAAAATATATCTAAGTTCTTAGAGGTCTTTGAAATGTAACGAACAACATTTGGCTAATCAGGTAATTTCCCATAGAGATGGTTAATTGGTGGAGGAACTGTAGTATAACCGATCCTTTGGGTACCTTTGTTTGGCACATGATTTTCCAAAATATATTCAAATATTTTCTGAGCACTATGCAAAACACTCAGTTGATTTGCATTTCTTTTTCTGCGTATTCATGTCTTCAATCAAATTATTGATAATGTCATCTTGATCTACTAATTTCAATTTTAAATTTATAATATCTACACTATATTCTTCGAGTTTATTTTTTTAAAGTTTTTCATTAGTGAGATATTGTTTGACATTATCTTCTAAACAAATGACATCATCAAAAAGTGATTGATTGTGCTTGGTTACCATGTTTAGCTTTGCAACATTACCACAACATTTCAGGCAATTTAGTTTATGATTAAGACTTTTTGATAATGATGAATAAACCTTATTTTGGCTTTTTTGTGCGATGAATGCCACATGTGATTCATCATTGACTTGTACTTCTTCAGAATATGATGACCAATCAGCTCCAAACTAATCTTCAACTAGCAAAGCTTTGTATTTTGTTGGAGGAGTGATCTTGGAGCTTGTAGTCCCTGAAGAAGTAGAAGCAACAGCAGCTCCTCTTCTAGGATCAAACTTTTCCTGTTTGTTGACAGCTTCAAATCTTGAATTATTTCTGACAGGCATCTCACATTCTCTTGCAAAGTGTCCAAGATTCCTGCCGTTATAACATTTGACTTTTTGTTTAGAAAAGCCAAGTTTCTTCTTTGGATTTCCAGAAATCTTAGACTTGCCAGTTCTCTGCAAAAGTCTTATGGCCATCCTTTTCAACATGGCCATTTGCCAATGAGTGCCCATTTCTTCCAAATCATCAGGATCTAATTCATCCATGTCCTCATCTTTAATCCTTTGTGCTTCATCAATTACAACCGAAACATATGCATTCACAAACTGCATAAAGAATGCTAAATGTTCTTCAAAAATCTTAACATTTACACTCTTTGATATATTGGTTGATGTTTTCTTTTTGGAGATTGCTGAGGTAAAACAAACCTCAGAAGTATCATAAAAAAAACAGAAACATCACCATCTTCAGTACTGGATAAAAATGCAACTGATCCTGAAGTGGTATTTGCAGCTTCAGCAGGCTTCATGTATAAGCTTGGATTTTGAGAAGAAAATTTTCTCCCAGCCTTTTTATTTTGCATATCAAGATCCAAAGACTATAGTTTCGAAATCAGCACCTCCAATTATGTAATCTCTAAATCAGTTGTCTCCTTGATTATCATCACAGAAGTTTCCCATGAAGAAGGAAGAGCGTCAAGCAACTTATCATTTTGCTCTTCTTGAGAAACTTCATAATCTAGATTGCTTAACTCATTAAGCAACAAAGTGTATCTTGTAACAAGCTCTTCAAAGGATTCATTTTCAAGACATTTAAACACTTCAAATTGCTTTTTCAGAAGAGTATGTTTCCTACTTTTTAACTGATCACTGCCTCACAATGTTTAGCTAAGGCATCCCAAAGAGCCTTAGATCTTTAGTGAGATTTGAAAGATTGAAAAATCTCTTTAGACGGTGCCATGGTCAGTAAAGCATAAGACTTCTTTTCAAGATCATAAAGCTTCTTTTCATCTTCAATCAGTCGAGAAACATTCTTGTGGACTCCATTCAGCTGAGGTTGTTCATATCCTTCTATCAATGGGATCTTCATACTTGGGGTGACAATTGATAAGAAGGATTCAAATCTAGCACTCCATGAAGAATGGTCACTTAGTGACACAAGTTTTGAGGGTTTGGTCATGGTACCGGCCTCATTGTTACTCAATAATACAGACAAGGAAGATAAGTTTGCCATTTTGAAGTTTTAATCACAAAATTTTTCACACTTCAAAAATTTTTAGAACTGAAATGTCGATATTAGTAATACAGAAGATATTGAACCGTCAATACTATTAGTATCGATGAGATGCTGTCGATATTGTTAATATAGAGGAATGGCTGTCGATACTATTAGTATCGATGAGAAGACTATCGATACTGTCAATATCGATGACTAACAAGCTGAATAACCGCTTCTGTCGATACTATCAATTTCGAAGTGAAATTTTCAAGTTTTTGACAAGTTTTCAAATGTAGCTGGTGTCTTCTATATGTTTCTAATTATAATCTTCATATAATCACATGAATATATCAAATTGTCATGAATTTAGCTTCAAAATTCAGTAAAATCACAAAATCTTCACTCAACCAAGATTACAAACGAGTACAAAGCTCTGATACCACTTGTAGGTCTATATCTAGGATCAAAATGATCTGGTATCACATAGATATACATGTGGAATCCATACAACTATGCTTGAGTAAAGAACGAAATGAGTAGAAATGAACAAATTAAATGTAGAAATTCAATCTTCTTGTATTTATCCTTAGAATGTTGTTTGTGCAAGCAGAGAGAAATCACAAACTTAATAATTGGAAATATGAACAGAATCGATACAAATAACATTGACATTAAGCTATTTATAGATATTGTCGTCGATACTGTTAGTATCAATGGTCAGCTGGTGTCGATACTAATAGTATCGATGATAGTACTATCAATACTATTAGTATCGGTGCTACCATACTTAGACATTTTTACAACTTTCAAAAGTAAACAAAATACAAAGAAAAACTAAATAAGCAAAACTAAAACTATTACAATACAAAATCACAAAATATCTTCACTTCAACTCTGTAACATCTTCAATCTTCAATTCAGCATCTGAGACTGTTGCTGCTATCAGGGTACTAACATTTTATTGTCAATTGGAGTATAATTAGTAGGTGGGATAGTGTGATTATATCCAATTCCGAATTTTGACTTGATATGAACTTGCTTCTTAAGATGTAATCTAAATCCTTTGAAGTATTGTACCCATTTTTCACAGCATACTTTGGTCTCAGAAAGTTCAGTTTTGGATGTATAGTATTTTTCTTGTAATAAGTCAAATAGTGCTTGCACATTTGGTTTTTCAAGTTTTAAAAGAGATATCTGAGCATTTTTATCACTCATTATTTTCTCAACTTCCAGTTTTTATTGGCCAGAAGTTGTTCAAGTTCCAGATTTTGTTCTTGCAACAGAACATTTGTCTTCTTTATGTAGGCAAATTCTTCAATGAATGACATAAAAAAAGTGTTTCAAGAATAGCAAGGGCTACCTATGCAGTAAGGGAAGGAGAATGAGCAGCTGGTAAGTAAGAAGAATTTGAAGTTTCACCAATGGCCATAAGTGCAATGTTTGTGGGTTCATTGGCTAGGAGGGCATAACATGCATCATCAGGTAAGATGCTCCAGTCCACATATTCTTGTGAGAATATAGCTGGCTGACTTGATTGAGAGGTTTGGAGAACTGGGCATGGATTAGTAACGTTGGAAGGAGGAGTTGTGATTATCTGAAGAGGAGCAGGCATGAGTTGATACATATTGTCATTAGCAAATTGTACATCTTGAACAGTTGGGAGAGGAGAGGACTGAACAATATGAGCAGTAGCTTGATTGGGGTTATGTTTAGAGTAGTGAGAAGAAGTGGTAGAAGAGTTTGAAGAAGGAGAAGGTTGATTGTTTGGAGCATTTCTACATTCCCTAGCAAAATGTCCAGTGCCATGACATTGATAAGATTGACCTTTAGCTTTATTTAGACCTATTTTGGACCTACCATGGATACCAGGAAATTTTCTTCCTGTACTTTTAGAACTTTTTATTTCTAATGCTTAAAAGGGCAAGCTGATTAAGGATATCCATCTCTTCCATGTTATCACTTGGAATATGACGGAGATCATCCATGATAAAACACAAGTTGTCAGTAGCAAAGGCAGGATCATCACATGAAGAGATATAATTTGTGATGCATGCAGTAATATCAATGTGTTCATCATAACTCTGATCAAGATTTTCAGAGTTATGAGTGTGACGGAGGAGAGCTGTGTTACCTTGAACATATTCCTTACTTGCTTTACTAGACTTTATGAGTTTTCTTTTCTTGTCAATCTCACATTAAAATTTGAGTAGCTTACCATGAAGTTGGGTAAGCATGAGATTGCCAAAGTCTAGAGAGGACCTCATGACAACTGAGTATGTTTACCATTTTTCAGGTAAGGACCTTAGAAAATGATCAAGTACAGGGAGGTTAGGATACTCTTGGCCTGCCAATTTTAGTTGACTTAGAAGAGAAGTGAACCTTCCAAATTGTAGGGTCAGTGTCTCATTATTAAGTTCAGAAAAGGTCTCATACTGTTGAGCTAATATCTCTCGGGTATTGGCCACAACATCAGCAGTTCCACCAAACTGCTCTTTTAAGGAATCCCATAAATCTTTTACAGATTCATTGTGGAGGAGACCTGAATAGATAATGTTTCAGAGTGCCATAGCTAACTAGGCATGAGCCTTAGCATCAAGCTCCAGTTTCTGATAATCATCCTCAGTATAGTTATGAGGATCTTTTGGAATTGAGTTGCCAGTTTCTGTGTCCAGGACCATAGGTTTGTGTGGTCCTATAATAACTGACCTTCAATAACCATTATGGTTGTCGGATTAGAAGTTAATCATCCTCCACAGCCATATGTTATACTGAAGTCTAACCAATATAGGAGGTTTTGTGGCAGAATCAGTGTTATGAGGATCTACATAAAATTTTTCTGCCATGATGGTTAAGAAACAATAAGAGAAGACCAACACATGACTGATATCTCTAGTTTGTTTGCTGGAATGGTTTTGAATAATCATATGAATTCAAAACCAAACACCTTCAACAGAGTGTTAAAAACTTAAAGCAAAGAAGTGAAGTAAAATTTTTTAAAAAATAACTGAATAAGTGAGCTCTGATTTTCAGACTTGATGGTTAAACCAAGAACTGAAGAACAAGGCTCTGATTTTCAGACTTTATGGTCAAACACTCGGTTATTTCAACACTTTGTTAAGTTAGCTAAAATAAGAATAACAGAGAAATAACACAAGGAATTATCGCGAAATTCAATTTATAAAGTGCAGGGAATGTTGGGATATAAATACTCAAACATTCAATGTAACAGGACAAAAGTACTAAGACAAACAACTGACAAAGTTATAGACACTGATACAAACAAAATAGTACAACTGATAGAAAGTCAACAACTAAGAAAAGTAAGGTCTTCAGTTGTTCTCGAGTCTTTAGCTCTTCCGTGGTTTTAAGTAGTTGTTGTGAGATCAGTGTTCAAACCGCGGTTGCTGATCCATGGTTGTTATTCTTGATTTAGCTGTTGTCTTCCAAGGCAAAGATGATTTGTCGTTGTGCTCCATCGATTGAAGCTCAGTAGTTGAGTTCGCTGTCCGTAGTTGTTCATTTGCAAATCATCCGCGGTTTTTATTCAACTTTTATGTTGCAAAGTGGTTTTGCTCTAAGGATGGAGAGTGTGGTTGAGGCTCATCAGTCCTTATATTTCCAACATTAAGAATGAGGCACCAAAATATTTACCGATGGGTAGTATCTTATAAGATCATTCAGTGCGAAAGGAACTAGATATGGGTTCCATGGTCATCTTTGGCAATATGTATCAATAAATTTCTTATCAAATCATATTGTATTGGATCATTCATTATGAACTCATCAGCTTTGTGCTGACTTTTCAAACTTACAAATTTTTGCAGGTAGACAGTGACGATATGTGAGAAACTGCACAATTAGGCACTTGTAAATAAGGAACTCAGAATGTTTAGTATGTTTTAAGTTGTGAGCAGCAACTAGTGGGTTGTAATAACAACACTATCCTTGCAATATATTGTCTTTAAGCTAATCATGTGTGTCATGATACCGGTTCAAGTAAGTTGCACTCCATCTCTGAGACATTACCACTATGCTTCCGCCACATTCAAAGAGTTAGTAGTGACACCATCAGGTGACGAAAGGTAGGTGTATGACAACATAGTTCGTGAATCGGGCATGCAAGTTCGGCCGTTCATTCGACTCCAGTCTCTGACCAAACTCATCAACCTCTAACAAGGTGTAAGCATTCTATAGACCAAACATTTCAAGAACAATCAAAAACCCTAAGGTTATCGTGACTACCGGGTTCTATATCAAATGAATTTGATCACAATCAAATTAGGGTTCATTCGATTATTTTATTATGGGAAGGAACCACTCTTGTATATCTTAAGTATATGCGAGCTGATGCTTATCTCGATAAGATTATTCAAATCAGTGGCAACCCATGTGCTTGTTAAGACTTTGGTTGCTGTAGACCAGGGATCGAACCTAGGCAAAGTCGAGTTTTTCTTTTTTGCCACCTTTTAATTTCCTTTTATTTTTATTTCCAGATTACAAAAGTCTATATTAATTTTAGAAAATTAAATTAATGTTTTAATTCAACCAAAAAGATATTGAAAATAATAATAACACTCAAATATTTTGGAATTCCAAAAATGCCAGAAAATTAAATTTCTTATATAAATATTATTACAATCAAGTAAACAATATTTTAAAAAAAATAAACTTTATAAAATTTGAGGAAATATTTTTAAATATCTTTATAAACTATTCAATCTAAATAAAACTTTTTAAGTTGGTTTAATATCAAATTTTTTTTATTGAAGTTAGTTTTAAACAAATAAAGTATATAATAATTACACATAAGTATTTCTATATAATGATGTAATTATTTTATAAATACAACTTGTAAATTTTAGTGGTTGTTTTATTTAAATTGTTTAAATAAAATATTAATAACAAAACAATATCATTTTAGCTTTAAAAACAACATATATTATTCAATAATTATATTTTATGGTATTTATTAAACAAACTTGTGAGAATATTTATTAAAAATAATTAATAGATCTTCCCAAATTGTCCTTCCAACTTAGACAATGCAGCATCAATTCTAGACATGCTAGGGACTCCATAGAAGCCATAAACTTACGCTCTGTTCCCGAGTTTGTTAAAAGAGAGAACATAAAGAAAATGAAATAAGGGGATAGTAAAAGAAAAGAACATAGTTTTTTCTTCCATTTCTTTCCAAATCGGATGTAAAGAAAAACTAAGTAATTTAGCCTAGTTTTCATTTCACTTCCCTTCCTTTCCCTCCCCAAATGAAACTCAAAAACACAAGATGAGTTATTTTCCTTTCCCTTCCCTCGTTAAATAAAATTCAGGAACACAAAAATGTTTCTTCTTTCCTTTCATTTCCTTTCTTTTTTTTCCATAAATGAACTTGGTAATAGAGCGTTACGACAATGGTTGAACATTAGGACACAAAGACACGTTCTTTATTTAAACAATAGGGTGAGATGATGTCACACCCCACCTCTTGTCACCTGATGATGATGTCACTGATCATACTGAGAAGGTCGCGGAAGCATAGTGGTGATATCTTAGAGATGTGGTGCAACTTACTTGATCTGGTATCACAAACACACAGATTAAGTTAAAGATATTACATTACAAGGCAACGTTATTACAACCACAGTTATAATTTTCAAACTAAGTTATTTAATTACAAGTGCCTGCAGTGCAATCTCACCCGCCGTCACTATCTACCTGCAAAATGTTTGAGTTTGAAAAGTCAGCACAAAGCTAGTGAGTTCGTAATGATTGTTTTACACATAATGATATGATATGCAAGTTCTTGATATACAGCTCCAAAGATAACCATGGGACCCATATCTAGTTTCTTTCGGACGAAATGCCCTGTTCTACGAAGATACTACTCCTCGGTAAATATCTTAGTGACTCATTATCTTAATGTCTATCACTAACATTAAGACGATAACGGAAACATGTAACAAACATTCACACCAGGGGAGATGCAATCCTCCCGGCAAATGCGTTGTCAGCTAATAGTACTATCATTGTTCCCTGTTCGACCCCACATGGGTTCACTAGATACAGTTTAAGAGATGAGGACTTTTTCGATACTGTGATAGAAAATTATAGGCAAAATCCCATGAAATCATACACGTTCATCGCACGTTCACATCAAATCACACAGATAACAGTGATACATATCATATTTTCGAAAACAGTTTATAGTAATACCCCAATGTTTGTAAAATATTAAAAACAAAAGAGGTTACACAAAACTCACCTGAGATCTCAAGTTAGCAGAATAACGAGAAGACTGGTAGTTATAATTTAATTCTGCATTAATTAATGTTAAATAATTTATTTATGTTTTAACTTACTGATTAGATCTTTCTGAACATTCAATGTCAAAGAAATTGCATTACAATTCATCAAACTGATATCAAATCTTTAATTAGTTAATTTAGTTGAATATCATAAAATGTATGATAATGTAGGAATTTACAATGATTCAAGTTCCTCATTCACAGTTGATGACTCATTAGATTAATCATAATGTTCTCAGATTAACCAAATAGGTATTGTTGCTGATTATTATTGAAACAGTTTCCAGATGAATTTCTGGCTTAGGAATAGTCAATCCTTGTTATTGATCACCTAAATTTCATGAAACATAAGAATGTGACTTTGGAATAGGTTTAATAGCCATGTTCAATGTACTAATATGACTGTTATCAATAGCATCAGATCATTGTTCTAATGGTTATCTTAATGCTTGTCATTAGTTTGAAACACTTGGATTTAACCTAGCATTTCAAGGAACGATCAAGACAATCATAATCATGTTACAATCAAATGGTTTAAACCATTATAATCTAAGATACAGTTTCATGATAACCGGGCATTATAACGAATCAAAACAAGGATTTAACCGTTAAAATATCAAGTTCTCTGTTTCTAACTATTCCTATCCATCATCTAGGAAATAATCAACAATCATAACTTTTGCATTGCGTTCAGAAACTAGATCTAATCTATCCATTATCAAACTGGTAGGATAAAACGAATCGTTAACCGATCAAACGGATTTTTTGAATAAAAACGATGTTCTAGAGTTGTAGAATCGTTCCCTAACTCGACCCGCAGGTTTTGGTAGCTTTAGAATTGAGATTTGGGTGCAAGAAATCATTATGGTTCGTTCTTGTGGTGAGTATGTTCGAGAGAAATGAAGAAGATGTATGTTTGCACGCAATCTGATTTTTCAATCTAATCATTTAAGCCGAGCTAGTTGCCGCGTACAACCAAGAGGGGCTAAAGAGCTCTTGGCGAACCACAAATAAATCTGGAGTCCATTAGATATTTTGGACTCATCGTGTACCGCCAAGGATCCTGAGAATGGCCTTTGCGTACCGCGAAGAATCCTTGAGTGCTACAACTTCGAATTTTTATAAATTTTTCGATTCCGAAGAATCTGGAACTCCGTTTCTTGCACGGTTTTTGCCCACATTCACGATTTTTCGTGCACTTCTAATCGTGATAATCAAAATCTTTCTATTAACATGAATTTCAAGCATGATGACATGCACTTTAGTCAATAATGACGTAATCTTCAAACATAATTGTCACAGATGCCATCCGTACTTCACGAAACTCAAATTCAAAGACAAACTTATCTGGTGACAATCGTTTATGAGAACAAATGAGGATATTTTTCTTTCATACGATCTTCACGTTCCCATGTGTATTCAGGTCCACATTGGGAAATCCATCTAAATTTAACGATTGGGATGCGGCTTTGCTTCAGCATTTTAACTTCTTGATCCATCACTTCTACCGGTTCTTCACTGAACTGGAGTTTTTCATTAATTTGAATTTCTTCAAGAGGTACGATCAATGATTCATCAGTTAGGCACTTCTTCAAATTTTATACGTGAAAGACATCATGAATGTTACAAAGTTCAGGAGGTATTCAAGTCTATAGGTTACCATTCCAATTCGTTCTAGAATTTTTAATGGTCCTACAAATCTTGGTGAGAGTTTAACTCGCTTCCCATATCTAAAAATGTGTTTCCAAGGTGAAACTTTCAACATGACTCGATCACCTATTTGGAATTCTAGAGGTCTACCATGATTATCAGCATAACTCTTTTGACGATCTCGTGCAACTTTGATTCGTTCCTGAATAAGTACAATCTTATATGTAGTTTCTTGAATGAATTATGGGCTAATGATATGATTTTCATCTACCTCAGACCAACAGATAGGAGATCTACACCTGCGTCCATAGAGTGATTCACATGGAGCACATTGAATATTGATATGGTAGCTGTTACTATATGAAAATTCAACAAGTGGTTGAAGTGTTTGAATGTGCAAGTTGGAGGGTTTGCGCCACCTCTGTTCTGAGTGAGAGACTGATTGGCTTGTGTCAGTTGATTCACCAATCCAGAGATAAGTGTTGCTAACTCTTCTATGCCGGAGTCGGCATTATTGTTGTTAGCATCCCCATTGTTCGAGTCATCTTCATTGTGACGGCGCGGCGGCATGTTTCTGAGGAACTAGAAACATGTTACTACCGTTTACAACGTAATTCATACAAACAATGGTCAAATGAGTTCATTTAGACAGTTAAGATTACATATAGGAACTATATTTTTCTCCTATCTGTCATTAAACTCATAACATTTATCAATTTCCTAAAATTATACTGAGTGTCCTAGTTGGTCATAACTAATACTAGTTAACTATTCCTAAGTTTCATACATTCTCCACCCTATACCAACACTGACAACCTCCCGATGCAATGCAACAAGCTTATATATAGGGCATATGCAGAGGTAGATCGCAATCTCCCCTACACCGTCCCACCACCATTCCATTGTACCACGATTATGCCCTTGTTAGCATTTAGAGTGTATCATGTATCTTACCATAGTCTCACTTCACAAACCTTATCCTAGATAGGATAATTTTGAGCGAAGTGGTCTCCAGTTCCCTTGGACAATTAGGTTCACCTAATGTCTAAGTTCACCTGACATGTAGGTTTGCCTATTTCTAAGTTCACCTAATGTCTAAGTTCACCTGACATTAAAGTTCCCCAAATGTCTAAGTTCACTAAAAGTTCATACCAATCCCAATGTCCATAATCATCAATAAGGGTTCATATAATCACTGAGTGCTCTTATTGTCACTAAGTGTTCATATCTTCCCTATAACTTATTCTCGTCAAGTGTCCATACCATCACTAAGTGTTAGTACCATCACTATGTGTTTATATTATCTCCAAGTGCCTATATCATCACCCAAGTTTACATTCCATGACTAATCGTTCATATCATTTGTTGATCCTATGCACCCTACTTGTCCAATAAGCGTGCTTACAAATGAGTTTGTAAGTGTTCATCAAGTGTGATCATCCACGTGTCAATCCAAACCAATCCAACAAACATACCATCAACATATCCTTAAAGCAATTCCTAATAATATCCTAAGTTCCTGACACTGACAGACCCCCAATATACTACAAATGGTATATGTATAGGGCATATGTAAGGGTCAGTCGCAACTGCCCTAGCCACCGTCCCACCACCTTTGTAGTATACCACGAGTGTGTCCTTGCCTGGAGTTTATAGATCAGACAAATAGTTCCCTAAAGCAGATAATTCCTAAGCAGTTAATTTCCTAAGCAGATAGTTTCCCAAACGGGTAGTTCCCACATTCTTCAATACTAACATCCACCTAATGTACCGTAAATGGTATATGTAGGGCATATGTAAGGGTCGGTCGCGACTGCCCTAGCCAACGTCCCACCACCTTTACGATACACCACGTGCATGTCCTTATCGAATCATTAGGGCACAAGTAAAAAAGTAAGCAGTATATATAGTTCAGATGTATAACAGGAGTTCAGTTAACATGTAATAAACACATAAGCATGAAATCCTGAATATACTAACTAGTGTATGAATTAATTCATACTAGGGTATCCTACGGTTATAGACTAGGTCAACCATTTCTAGTAACCTAATTCCCTATAACCCAGGCCCTGATACCAATCCGTAACACCCCGACCGATGGCGGAAACGTCGGGATGCCACGAGGGATGTGTAGATGGTTCAAAAGCTCGTGGGCATCTAAATCAAATCATCATATAACATTCATTCAACCAAATTAATTACACAAAAATCATGTTCATCATGAAATAGTTACAACAATTACAAAAGAGATTTAGCTATCTAACTAAATTCTAATCGCCAGATATTTAGTTATTTAGCTAAGTCCGAGATCCTATATGATGATGTCCAAAATATGAGAGACCATCCTTCTCATCCTACTTAGCTTCATCACCTGAAACATGTAAGAAATCAAGTGTCAACTACGAGGTAGTTGGTGAGTAATCATAAGTTTTTGTACTTAAAAGGATTTTATAAAATGAGTAGAAAGGTATGTGTTTGAAAAGAGTTTTATAAAAAGTTTTAGAAAAATGAGTATAAAAACTTATAGTTTATCTGAGAAGATCCACAAGAGTACCTGCGTGACAATCCAATACATATCCCAACACAACCAATCAAACACATAAACAATCACATAATCACATATCAATTCAGTCATAGACAATCAGAGATAATCATAGTCAATAATAGATAATCAAACACATAACCATTCAACCAATCTCAACATCAATATTCTCAAATAATATCTGTGACTATACATGGTCATTATGTAATTAACATAAGTTAAAAACATGATCCATGGAGTGGAAGCTATCCACGTGACAATACATGAAACCAATGCAATTGACCGAGGTCAAAGGCAATATTTCACGGAGTTGTGATAATCCAAGTGGCAATACGTGTAATCTTTGTTATTGACCGAAGTCAATGAACATGTTTGCACGGATACATGATAATAAGTGATAATCCATAAATAATGATAATTCCATAATGTGAATATCATATTGATAAACAGGTATTATCCTTGTGTTATCAAAATAATATTTAAAGTTGGTATACATGTTTCACCTCCGAGTTTTAAAACCAAAACAGTTTAAAAGAAAGGGAGGTTATGAGAACTCACCTGAATTCCTCAGATTCAGTGTTTTTTTAGTATGCGCACTCGCGTATGTAAACTCAATTCAACTCAGAGATCTGTAAATTTAATATGTAATCGTGTTTATAAGTACAAGCGTTTTATTACTATTGGGTGTTCATCTATATTTACTTTAAACCCATAGGTACTTTATTAACTTAGTTTTATTTATTTCTATGTTAACTTATAACACTTAGGGTTTATCGATAGTCACCATGACCATACGATTTAAACTTATTGTTTTCAATCATCTAATGGTATTAGTCAGTTGCAAATGCGTATGTATACTTACATGTTTAATTAAGTCCCCCATATTAGTTGAAGTCATCAGACTCACATTTAATGTCAAGGAGTTTATGTTCACTTAATTCCCATTACCCTCTCATTGTGTAAGTTTTCCTAATTTCCATCTAAGGTATTAAGGGAGAAAGGTAATATTCTTAGTTACACATATATTCTCTTTTGTGTGCATGCATACCCGTTTATCATTTCCCATCGTTTCTTCTTCGTTAATCCTAATTAAGTTTAGGTTAGGTAACCCCGTCCCTAAAATACAGCAAACCTATTTGTATTTCCCACTAGGTTCGGCTCCTGAAGGACAAGGTTCGACCAACCATGCAAAAAGGTTCGCTCACATTGGGTTCATTCGAGATGTAGGTTCGCCCCACCTCAATAAGGTTCGTGAGGTGTTAGGTTAAATGAGCTTAGGTTCGCCCTATCCTAGGGTTCGCCAGCACCAGTTCAGCCCTAAGTTTCGGCACCAATGATCCTCCATGCAAGGTTCGTGCATGGTTCGTGCAGTGCCACGAACCCTTAGGTTCGCTGCCATGTAACTTCCATATGTTCGGCTGTGTACACCATCGTTCGCCCCACACCAGCTTCGGCTAATTTGCACAAGGAAGGTTCCGGAGGCTGTTCCAGGGTTCTCCAATAAAGCTAGGTTCGCCTAGCCCTCAAGGGTTCGGCCATAGCAGATTCCCGCTCAAAAAGGTTCGGCCACTAGGGTTTTTAAGCTAGTAGGTTCGTTCCTAATGGTTGTGGTTGGAACAAAGGTTCGGCCATCACCTTTACAGGTTCGGCTGACTGGTTCTAACCGTGAACCATCACATCGTCATCTCCTTCTTCAAGCTACAACCTGTACGAGATCAACCATGTCCTTCCCAATACCTATTCTAGTTTGTTTTAATGTTATCTAGTGTTTAAACCGGTTAATACATCACCAGTGTAATAGGGTTTGTTACATCTAACAAAACCATGAATATAACTTTAGATTTACCTCGTTTTGTAGATCAAAAGCTAGGTTTCTTCGTATCCTCTTGTTCCCCTCGATCACGCGGTCGTCTGCACACCAAGATCTCGCGATTCCGTCGGGTAACGAGCTTGAAATCGTAGAGAGATGGTAGAGAGAGGAAGTATGAACGTGTGTATGTGTTTTAGAGGGAGAAGGCGTTTGTAAAAGTGAAAAAAGATGGTGGAGTCTTCCACCATTTAAGTTCACCCCGTTCCCGCGTGTTCGGTCTCGTTTTTATCGCGATAAAATTCATAAAATGTTCGGTTTTTAACGAAAACACTTTTAATGAATAAAGCATCAAATAAATAAGTTTTGTTTTCAATAAATAGTTTTTCAGTTTAAAATCGGTTTAAATAAAAAGGTCTCCGTTTATTTTCGTTAAATCGCTTATTTAATAATTTAATTTATTCGGATTCGTTTTAGGTTGTATTCAATAAACGTTTTAAGTTTTCATTTATTAATTTAATATTGTTCGATATTATTTAGTTATCTCGTCGAAACACGTTACTTACGTACGTATTCGTAAAGATCGTCACCTTTAGGAATCCAACGCTCGTATCGTATTTCGATTCGATTTACGATTTATGGAATATTGTTCAGAATATTATTCTTAATAATTATATTCGTGTGTGTGAATCGTCACACGCGAATACATTATTAAGTTAATATTTTTGAATTAATATCCGCGTTTAACTTTACGTTCGCAACCTCGCCATCGCGTTATTAATTCCAATTATACCTTCATTATTTATTAACTTTAATATTATCAATTCCCAATCCAAAACCCACTAAACCCAAGTCACTGACACATCCATGATAGACCGAAATATGCATATGTATAGGGCATATGTAAGGGTCAGTCGCAACTGCCCTAGCCTGCGTCCCACCGCTATTTCGATAAACCATGACCATGTGTCCTTGACTACGTTTAGTAACCAAACAACAACCAACTTAAATCCTCTTTCCATTTCCAAACCAAATCCATAATCATCAACAATATACTGCGATAAACTCTTTGGTTCTGTTTAGTTGAGTTACAACTAAACTTCCCATGGTTTACGTGTATAATATGTTCTAAACATGTATACCAGTAACAGCGATAATCATAAAATAATGTGTCAATATTAATAATTACAAAATCGCAGGTCGTAACAGTACAATCGTACGGATATACGGATGTACGGACGACTGGAAGTACAGTGATGTTACACTCAACCTTGAACAACATGAAGTTTTGTTAACACTGAACACCACAAATGACAACCTTAACCTCATCAACAACCACCTATGCTATCCAATCAAGTATGCTTATATATAGGGCATATATAGGGTCAAGCTTACCGCCAGCCTAGCCACCAGCCCACCGCATACCGAATCGCATAACATATTATTGT
>SZYD01001347.1:0-27591 GCA_009363875.1 Mikania micrantha | reverse complement strand
TCTCTCAAGAAGAAACCTCTCTTTCCGCATGGATGGAGGTAAGGCTTTCCAACATTCCACTTTCACCAGACCTTACAAGTAGCCATGCTACGAGTGGGATTATTGGGTATGGTGGTTGTTGTTGTCTATATCTAAGCCTGTGAAAATGGGCGGGTTGGGTAATGAGTCAGAATCGATTCAGGTCAGGATGAGTGCGGGTCAAGATGCGTTTTAAGCAAAATCAGTTTTGGTCTAAAAGTGTCGTTTTAAAAAAAACTTCAATTTAGTTCAAGTCAAAATGAATTTAACTAAACAAATAGTCTATTTTAATAATCCTTAGTGATTTTTTCATCAACATATTATATATAATAATTATCCATTTGAATTCATTCTATCCACATAGTTTTAAGTTACACATCTTGACCCGCATTGTGTTAAGGAGTTACCTATCTCAACTCAACCCGTTCTGTTATGATGCTACCTATTTCAATCCAAAATACGATACTTATTCACCCAAACCAACCCATTTCTCTTTCTTGGGTCAAGATTGCTGAGTCTACTTATATCTAAATTATGTTTGCTCTATTTGAGTTAAAAACTAAAATCGGCCCATCGATAAGTAAATGGGTTGAATTTACGATTTTAGAGTTATCAATTAATGCTTACATAATTCGATCTCTCTTATTAATTTTCTTTTCTTTCATGTTTTAGTCACCCAGCCTTTTTGGTTTGTACATGGAGGAATTAAAAAGTGGAATGATCGTATAAAAATTGTCCAGAAATGCTATGTGTTTTGCTGGATTATTCAAGTTCAAAGGCATCACTGTTTGAACAATGGAAGGTAAGTCTGTCAAAGGGTCGCCACTGCTGATATTTTTTTAGGAGTGATAAGCCTGGAAGGGCGGTGGTTGAGTAATTTATGATGGGTTTTCGGTTGACTCAAAACCCTTTGGTCCAAAAGAATGCAATAAAAGGTTGCCAAATGGGAGGGTTAGGCGGGTTGGGTAATGGGTCAAAACAAGTAATATATGTTACAGGCTGACTGTAAAGAATTTGTTGTTGATTTTTTTTCTTTGTGCCAAATATTATTACAAAAACCATATACTTAAATCATATTAGTCAAACTCTCATGAGAAGCACACCTAGGAGCTTAGGTGAGGTCTGAGGGGAGTACACCTCCAGGTGATGATGAATTTTAACAAGTGCAATCCATGCCTTTGATTATTATCATTATTATTATTTTAATTTTTGGTTTTAAAATATTCGGTTTGTGATGATGGACAATTTTATTACTTATTTTTTGTGACTTTTGTTACGAGTTTCGAGTTTTTATGGTAGTAGTTGACGATTTACGATTTTAACTGCTACTTCTATTTGTTCTTTTTATTGTATCTTTGCAGTGGCATTCATTTTTTTAAACTTTCTATGCCTTTGTATATATATTGTTTTTTGTTATTGCTTGTTTTTTGTGTAAGGCATCCGCTTTTTTTTCTTCTTTTTTTCTGTCTTGTGTTTAGTTGACACACGTGTCCTTTGTACCTTGAGGGTGCCTTGCAACTTTGGCTACTATGATTTAATTAATAATGCTTGCAATTTAACATTAAAAGGATTCAGGATATTCTCTGCTCTTATTATAATATTATCCTTTTCAAATTTGACACCCTTAGCTTGAAAATTCTTTTTTATTCTTTTAAAATTCTTTCATAATCTCATTTTCATATGCATATCTATTTCCAATTTCTCATTCTTTTTTTTAACTGCATCATACAGCTGATATACCTTGATATGTACGTCCAGTCAGTTTTGAACGCAAAGGATAGACCATCCAGAACTCTTAGCGAAGCTTTTTGTTCATTGTTCTTACATTTATCACATGAAGATTTTAAGAACGTTGTCATTCCTTCTTCTCTTAAAATGCTAAAGAGGAATCCCGAGCTTGTTTTGGAATCTATTGAGGTCCTTTTTAGACACATCAACTTGGATCTGAGTAAATATAGTGTTGAGATTTTAACGGTTGTATTGTCACAAGCCCGCCATGCAGACGAATCAAGAAGACTTGCTGCACTCAATATTGTCAAATGCTTAAGTCTAAAGTCAAGTAATCCTGATGCTATTGAGTCAATGGTCAATGTGGTCAAGGCTGTAATTGGTGGTTCTGAAGGAAGACTAACTTTTCCATACCAAAGAGTTGGCATGATAAATGCATTGCAGGAATTGTCTAAATGCCCTGAAGGGAAATATATAAGTAGCCTTTCTGTTATAGTATGTGGTCTTCTTTTGACTATTTACAAGGATGATGGTGAGTGTTAACTTTGACATTCAGTATGGGTTGAAACAGGTCATGACCATTTTGGGCCGATCCACAAGCACGTTATCATTTTGGGTTGATAAATTCCTTTTTTTTATGGGTCAAAATGGGCGGGGTCATACTGCTGTTTTGTTACTTTTGATTTGCATTATTTATCTTACCTTTGAATAACTTGGTTTTGGGGTATTTACCTTTTCCCTTTATGACCAGTAACGGGTCATTTCATCACATATTGAAACGGTCTTTTTAATTACCAGCAAAACAGATCTGGTCACTCTGGGTAGGGTTTAAACACAAACACTTCTTTCTTTTGACTAATTTTTCAAGCCTGCAAATGCCATATTATAGCAATATACTTTAGGCCTTGGTGTGTTTTGGTTTTTGTAATTTCTTCAATCCTTTTGGGTGATTACAAGTTTTTGACAGATTATTTTATTACTCACAAAATTTTCTTAATGGGCTATTTTGGTAATTACAACTAAAAAAGTACAATTGATCAGAAACTGATTGGTACAAACTTACCATTCAGGGACACCACAAACTTCAATTATTAATATAGCTTGTCAAAAAGCATGTAATTCCTGAAATAGATTGAAAAGAAATCATGATTCCCAGAATGTTTATATTGCTGCTTTATGACATTTTTCCTTTTGAATATATAATGCATCAATTATGATTACAAAAGAATTTTATTACAATGATTATTATCATTCTTGAATAAAGATAGATAGGGGGTTTGTGTTCATTAAAAATAGATTGGGTGACTTTCAACGCATTTGACCTGTTTTCCCCTTAGCTACATTTTTTGGTCTGGCTTGTTAACCCATTTGACATAAAACAACCAAAACTTACTGTTTCATAAGTAAATGGGTTGAAATGCCTACTTTTTGAATATATAATGATTGACATGAGGTTTACATTATGACTTGCAGGTAATGAAGAGGTAAAACTTGCATGTTTAAGCTCTCTAGCTTCTTGGGTATCGAGATCTACGGATGCTCTTGTGCCAGAGCTTGCTTCATTCATTTCCTCAGGACTCAAGGAGAAGGAATCACTAAGAAGAGGCCATCTTCGATCTCTTAGAAACATATGCAAAAATGCTGATGCAGTTTTACCAGTGAGAAAACTAACTTCATAGATGTTTTTCTTTAAAATCAGGGATAATAAGTATTCAACTATGTATCTGGTTTCATTTACAAAAAAAATCATAATTTTACCACAAATTGTAGTTTATTATTGATCGTTAGAAACGTATGTATGTTTTTTAAATTATACGAGGGCGTTTTCACATTAGACATGTTTTTGGCTAAATTTTGTGTAAACAAAACCAGATTACCTTGATGAAAGTATTGAAAGCATGGGCTGGCTCCACATGTTGTACCTTTATTTTATTTTTCCCCAACCGGCTTCATGTGACTATACTTTTTGTGTTATGTTTGTTTTCAGATATCTTCTCTGCTCATGCCTCTTATCCAGTTGGTAAAAACTGGTTATACCAAAGCAGCACAACGGTTGGATGGCATTTATTCTTTACTTATCGTGGTTAAAATTGCAGCTGCTGATATTAGAGCAGGTGCTCTGATATTTACCTCTTAACCTCCTTTTATGTTTCTTCATACTTTTCTCCGTCAAAATATTAATTCTTTAATATTTCATGTTGAAGATGAAATTATGTTGAAGGAAAAAATCTGGTCTCTGATTTTGCAGAATGAACCTTCAGTTGTTCCCTTAGCTATGGTAGTTTTATTTATTTAGTTCTTCTGTCTCATTTTCTAATTTTTTCTGTCAGGTTCTTATAACCTAAAACAATGAAATAACGTGCCTTAAAGTTGTTACCTAATCCAGACATGAGCAACTTGTGTAAAGCCAAACATGACCCATGTAACCTGATGCTCTAACAAGTGAAACGAATTTGAGGGTTAAATGAATGTATATTGTTTTCTCAAGTCAACGAGATTTTAACGTCTTAAACAGTCTGGTGAATCTATAATCTATACATTTTTGTTTTTAATCATAAACAGGCTCATGTGTTGGAATTGGGTTTGGTTGGTCAACCTGTACCAACCTGTTATAGAAAAACCAGTTGTGTCGACTTGTTTATGGCTCGGATTCCTTTAACCCTAACTGAAACCGGTTTTGTCCCATGTCTGTGTCAGGAATTGTTATTGATAGTTGTATATCTCTTATATTATTGCTATACAGGCTCCTAAACTATCGGTGGAGGACTGTGAAACATGTATTGAATTACTTGAGTCACTCTTTGTGGATCATTCTCACAGGTTATTGTTTCTGTTAAACATTTGATCCTTTGAAACATTGATTTTTATATTTTCTTATTTTTTTTATTAAATCACACAGTAACCAATTCATCATAAATTTCTTACCTATTCTACAGAGTTTTTGAGACTCTTCATGTTAAATCACTCATGCAGGTGAAGTACTATGAAATTGTATCATAATTCTTGTTTGTTCTATAAAACCTTTTCACCTGCTGATACACATACATACATATATATGCGTATATATATTTATTTACTGCAGCTTATCCTTACATTTCTGTGCCATTCAAGTTGGGATATACGCAAAGCAGCTTACAGTTGTACTAAAAAAATTTTAGCTGCTGCTCCAAGATTATTTGAAATTCTTCTGATGGAATATTCAGAGTACCTCACGGTTGTTGGGGGAAAAGTAATAGCAAAGTCAAGGTACAAATTCATTATTTTTCTAACTCATGTTTATTGGAGGTCAAATGAGTTGCATTTTAAGTACCCATTGAATTATGTACTTTATAATTTGCAGTGAGACTGAAAATTCATCGGACACTCCAGTAGTGTTTGTGCCATCTGTGGAGGTCTTAGTGAAGGCTTTATTGGTAATCTCATCTGGTGTTTTGGCTGCTGCACCTAGTTCCTGCATACATCTTATATTTTGCTCTCATCATCCATGTTTAGTTGGAACAACAAAAAAAGATACAGTTTGGAAGGTGTGCTACTTGTTTATCATTTGATACACATCTTAACTAATTTTGTTTGGTGCACTCGTAAATTATTTTTATTAACTAACCGTTAATATTTGCTTTCTCAGAGATTGCAAAAGTGTTTGCGGGCACTTGGTTTTGATGTCATTGGATATGTAATGACTCATGTCAGCAGCGTGTGTCAGGTAATTCTAGTTTCTTTAATTGTGGAAATTTTACTTGTGTAAAGTATTTTCATGTTTCATTAGTTGAAGGTTTTATGGTTAGTGTAAATGTGTAATACACTAATATAAAATCAACTTCAAATTTCTTGGACACAACTCACACAAGAATACTTTATGATGTCTTTATCTTTTTCATTTAAAGATTTATGTTACTCTTGTAAAATTACTAGTTTATTGACGTGATTCATATTGGTGCACAAGTGAAAACACGTATCATTTTTTATTTAGATTTATATTATTTTAGCAATTGCAAATATAAATGAATGCATATGTAACAATATATATGAACAATGAAATGTTCTTGGCAGTACTGTACTAAAGCTATGTTTTGTTCAATTAAATCTTTCTTCTATAATGAAATTAAAATAATTATAACATCAATAATGTTAGTATCTGCCTATCTGGTACTTGGGTTCATTTTGAAGGCATTAAATGAACTTTTAAACGACGCGTTTTGTATAAGGAAATTTTATATTTTTGGTTATAAATATTTATAGTACGTTGATATCTAAGAACCCAAATAAGCGTAATGTTTTTATTAACGATAATGGAGGGGGTAATTGGTAACTTTTTGGTAAATGTTAATAATAGGAGGGAATTATTTAGCTTTTGCAAATTGTTTTTGTCTCTTGTATCAATTGATGATATCACCAATTCTCACTTGTGACAGTCAAAACAAATTGACACCTGAACAAGTGGCATGTCTAGTTTCTCGACATGTGTTAAACTGCTTGTTTGTTTGTTTGTTTATATATATATATGCATGGTTGTAGAAGTCGCTAGGCGCTAGTCGGGCGGTGAGGTACTGCCTAGGGATTAACCGGGATTAATCGGCGCTAGGCGGATTGGAATTTTTATATGTAATTTCACAAATATATATTATATACACACATCAATATCAATAATTTAATATAATAATATTTCAAATAATTTAAAAAATAAACTTAAACATACTAAGTCACGTATTTTAACGTTATTTTACTTATTCAGTGAAAATAACGTTAAAATCGTTTCGGACGGTTGATCAAGCATCATGAGCCGAGGGTCTCACTGGAAGCAGCCTCTCTACCCCTACGGGGTAGGGGTAAGGCTGTCTACATCTCACCCTCCTCAGACCCTGCCTTAGCATGCTAATGGCGGGATATACTGAGTACGTTGATTGATTGATATATATACTAAGTCACGTATTTCAAAGTTCAAACTTAAACACTAAGTTCAAAGTTTATAGATGAATTTCGATGTTAAGTGGCTGGATTCGATGTTTCAGAGACATATTAAAGATTTTGGGTTAAGAAATGTCTAAATAATCATGAAGTTGTCAAAAAAATTCAAAAAAGTCAAAAAAATCGAAAAAAAATAAAAAATCTGACTAGGCCGCCTAGCCCTGCCTTGCGCCTAGGCACCGCCTAGGCCAAAATCGACACAGTAAATGGCCGCCTAGGCCGATTTTTTCAACAGAGTATATATGTATATAATAAATCATGATAATAATAAATAAAAAGGTGTGATATATTTGAGCTGGGGGCTTTTCCAGAAGCAACTTCTTTATTCAATTGAGATAAGGGTAAGGTTTGTCTTTGTCTCACCCCCAGACCCTACTGTTTAGTGGGACTTTACTAGCTTTGATGTTATGTTTGTTGTTTATTTGTTTTCAAGTGCTATGTCTACAGGAATGTTGATGCCATGTTTATTCTGCTTGATAAAAATCACTTATTACCAACTCTTCTCTGTTTTAAAATATAGAGTTTGCTTGGACCTATGGGATTGAGTAGTAATGGTCATCTGGAACAAGAAGCTGCTATAAGTGCTTTGTCATCTTTAATGACTATAGCACCTGCAGAAACCTATGTGGAATTTGATAAGGTTAATTATAAGTTTTTATTTGTCATATTTTAATAATTAACATCCAAGTTATGCCTTTTGATATCCAAGTTGTTGCAGCATTTGAAAAGTTCTCCTGATTGGGATGCACATAATTTACTATCAGAATCTGATATTCAGGTGATCATGTTATATTTTTGCACTTAATCATGATGTAAAATTAGTACTTTTTTATTGTTTAATTTTCATGTACTGTGATCATTATATTATTCTTTATATAAAGAATCTACAATTTGAGTATTTTTATGATTTGTCAGATTTTCAATACCCCTGAAGGGATGCTATCGACGGAGCAAGGAGTTTATATAGCAGAGGCTGTTGCTTCTAATAACATGAAACAGGCTAAAGGTCGCTTCAAGGCTTATGACAACAATGACAGCACGGTGATATGATCACATTTAATATTTGTTGATTATTCTCTGATATAAGTTATGAGAACTTATAGTAACATAAAAGATTTTTCTTTTGTGTTTGCAGGAAAATGGCAACTCAAATTCTTCTGGAAGGCGAGAGACGGGGGGTAAAGAGCGTGCAAGTGTAGGGAAGAAAGAGACAGGGAAGATAACAAAAAAGCTTGGTAAGGGTTTTAGTTTTAAATTTATTTCAATCTTTTTCATTCACTAATAGAGGCAATAGTTTCAACCTGTTTACTTATAAAGAGGTTGAATTTGGATGTGCTTTATCTCAATTGGGTCACCTAATAAAAAGTAGTAAACAGGGGTTGTGTCATACAGGTTGAAAGTTGGCAAACTCTTCTTTTATTGTATACACAGATTTAGATCTTGATTATAGTGTATTAATAATGTATCTTTCAATAATATTAACTAACACAACAGTTAATCATAAAAAAGATCTAAAAATGGACATGTTCCTTGGTCATCCAACCTGACATTACCTGTTTTGACCCATGCTTTGGCATTTTCAACTAAAACTGTTTTGTATCATGCCTAACTTGCCCATTTGTTACCCTGTTTGTTCTGCACCATATTAAAAGATGACGCGAATTTTTAGTAGTTGCTCTTTCTTATTTGGTAATTTTAGACAAACAAAAGACATCAAAAGAAGAGGCCCGTGAGACTCAGCTTCGACAGGAAGCTAATGTCCGAGAGAAGGTTGCGAACATACAGCACAGTGTTTCCTTGTTGCTGAAAGCTTTAGGAGAGATGGCCATAACTAATCCTGTTTTTACACACAGTGAATTACCCTCTCTGGTTAGTTTTTATTTTTTTAATGTTTTATAAATAGTGTAGAGGTGGTAGTGTGGCATCGTTTACGAGTAATTGGGTTTATGTGGTTTACACTTTGTTAAAAGAGCGTTCCCAATGTATGTTAGTAATCAAAACATGCTCGTTGATAATCAAAACATACACATGAAATATTTAAGGTGAAGAAGGGACAAAAGATTGTAATTTGTTATTGCTGCCTATCTTCGAACATGAAATAAAATAGGAAAACAAATAACAAAGAAATAACTAATTGCCAAAATGAAGGAATGAAGGAGTTGCTGCCAACTAATTTCATCCTACACATTTTCAAGTTTCTACAACACTATTCATCAGATCAGTTTTTTGTAATTCACATATTCAACAAATTAATTTCCAACATTTTGTTATTGGTTTGTGATTTGTCACTAATAAGTTGATTGAACTAAATTTTGAAAAAAAGTAGTTCAATATGGGTATAAAACAATTTGTTTAAAGTAGTTTAGTTGAAACAAGTTAATGTGTGAATCTTATTTATCTAATGTAAGATAATGATCTAAACTTTGGTGTAAATTTATGGTATTGGCTTGATTTGACTTAACACATTTCTCTTGACACTCAAAAGATACACAATTGGGATACTAAACAAAAACATTGAAAACAAAACTGCAAAAGCTAATTAAATTTCACCTAAATTTGCGTGACTAACAACATGATAAAAATACCCAAATAAATTAACCAAGATAAGTAGATAACCAAAATAAACCTTATCTATCTCTTTGACTCATTATATATAAAAACCCCAATAATTATCTAAAATCTGAACCCAACAATTTTACCTAAATTCTAATATGACTCGGCCAATAATTCTGGGTCGCAACCTTTTCCTTGAAGCAACCATGCTTCACTAAATCAATATTAATCTAACAGGAGTAAGGATATTCCAAAAATTTGTTCATTTAACATCAAAATGAATTTGTGAAATTTATCTAACCTTCACTTGGAGTATATTTAAAATGCATGAAACCTTTTAACTTGTTTTATTTCATTAAATAGATTTTCACATTCATGATATAGTGTTTTAATCACGTATAACTCATTAGTTATTTATAAAACTTAAGAAAAGAAAAAAGTGTATGGTATTGGCTTGATTTGACTTGACACATTTCTCTTGACACTCAAAAGATACACGTTTTGACCTGAACCTAGCCTGCCTGACCTGCTTAAATTCCCATCTCTATATGAAACATTATATGGCTGCTTTTCCATTTGTAGTTTTTAATTTTCTTCTACTCCTGATCATATTTCAGGTCAAATTTGTCAGCCCATTACTGAAATCTGCAATTGTTAACGAGGTGGCATATGAAACGATGGTGAAACTATCTAAATGTACTGCCCCTCCATTATCTAATTGGGGATTAGACATTGCTACTGCTTTAAGTCTAATTGCGACTACTGAAGCTCACATTTCATGGGACCAACTTTCCTCTCTTAGTGAGGGTGATCATAACAGTTCATCATTAAGTCTTTTTGAAAGAGTAACACATGCATTATCTGTATCATGCAAATCTGGCCCACTTCCAGTGGATTCTTTCAGTTTTGTTTTTCCGGTAAATATTACTAGTTGTTCATGTTACCTGACATGTCTTGCGTCTCTGTAGAGGTGGCAATTCAATCCCTTGCTATAAACGGGTCAATTTAAGTTTCATTTTATCTCAAATTGGTTTAATAAAAAAAATCTTGATACTGCTATTATTACTATGATGTTAGCTATATGTAAAAATTTTTTTTTTATGTCAATAAGGGTATTTAGAAACTGTATTTTAGACGGAAAAATATATTTTTATTGCTAAATTTTCATTTATTGATTTCTAAATTGTATATTATAAAAAATGTTTGGCCAAAATATATATACAATGATTAAGGTCATTTTTATTAATTGTTTCATGATATATACATGAAAAATGGCATAAAGTATAAAATATTAAGGCCTAAGAGTAGTTTGCTGATGGTAGATGTGAAAACGGGAATGCTCCATGTGGTTGATGGTTGTCAAATTTTTATTTTTTATAGTAATAATTACATATCAATCTACTTAGCTGTTTTTTTTTTAAGATTTAGGTTATATGTTATTGGAACATTTTTTTATTTATAAAAAACACGTTAGTTATTTATATGAAGCTTTAAAAAATTGTACAAAGTCATGTTTGCGGGTCAACCAACTTTGCTCAGCTTGTTATGACCTGTTATTCAATCCCCACATCTTGCCAGCTCTATTTTTCTCGGTTATTTAGTGTTTTTAACCTTATTACATTGTTTTTAAAAGATAATGGAGAGAATACTATCATCTCCCAAGAAGACACAACTTCATGATGACATACTTCGTATACTTTTTCTACATATGGATCCGATATTACCCATCCCTAGACTTCAAATGCTTTCAGTTGAGTTTCTAATCTATTTGATTTGTTTACACTCTATTGTTGTATTAATTTATTTTGTGTGCCTTGTATAATATATGTTTTTAATAGGTTCTTTACCATGTGCTTGGTGCCATTCCTTCTTATCATGGGTCTGTTACACCAGCATTAAATGAGTTGTGCCTTGGTTTGTCACCAGAAGAAGTGGCACCTGTATGTTGTACTTCAATATCAACTTTAATATTAATTTTAGAAATGCCTTACATGTAGCTTTTTTTTTTTTTTTTTTTTTTTGAAAATTTGCATTCAGGCTTTATCTGGTGTTTATGCAAAAGATGTTCATGTGAGGCTAGCTTGCTTAAATGCTATAAAATGCATTCCAGCTATATCCACTCGTTCTGTTCCCAAGGATGTAGATATCGCCACCAGCATTTGGATTGCTTTACACGATCCTGAAAAGGTAGCGTACACACATACAATGCCAATTTTTCATTTTAGTATTTGAATATTGTCCAACAATTTTGTAAAAAAAGGTAATTGTTTGAAGTTTAGAACAATTGCTTGTAAACCTATGGATACAAATTTTAAAATTTTAAATGTATATATGATGTAATTAGTTGAACATATATGAGGTTTTGTTTAAGTTATATTTGCTGGGTAACATGATATGGAGGCTCTGTTGGAAAATCAGGCCCTTTATCAAACACAAAACACGTTTTATTAATCAAAATAAAACTTCTACATATCAAAGACCCAATAATCCTATTTGTTCTAAAACTAAACTTAATTTCCAAGCTAATCTAAACAAGGAAAACCAAGCTAAACTAGGAAACTACTAGCTGGTAATTAGCAGCTATGATACAGAAAATCACAGCTGTAATCCACTTCCAATCAGCCTTGAATGACCCTTTACCCCTGGACCAAATCTTCATTTGACCTGCAAGCATGTTGGCTAGTTTGACCCGCTGACCTATGACCCATGAACAACTCGATTAACCCAACAATCACCCCCTTAATCGTTGTTTATTCACGTCGTTCTTCACTGCAACGTTCTCGTCAAAACATGCCTTTGCTTTGACCCATAACGACTCCTCCTGGACACCCGACCTTTACCTCGGTCACGTCCAAAGTCTTCTCGGTTAAGGCTTCCAATTTTTTCAAATGTCACTCGACCATTCCCGTACATCTTGTTCTTCTTGGTCATGGAACCACCTATTCTTGATTTCCAACCAAAAAAAAAAAGATTGAGCTTCCTGCTCCTAACATCCTTTTTTTTCGCCCGCCGATGAAATGGCCGAAAAGGTGACTAGAGCGGCAAAGGAGACACTTGGGATGACAAAAGGTTACACAAAAGGGCAGAAGGAGTCGTGGTGGTGGAACGAAGAGGTGCATCTCAAGGTTAGAGAAAAGCAACAAAGGTTCAGGGAGTTTGCCAGTTGTAAGGAAACCACAAAGAGGGCACGACTGAAGACTAGATACAAAGAGGCCAAGCGTGAGGCAAAGAAGACGGTCTCAGAAGCAAAAACCAAAGCTTACATAGAGATGTATAAACGCCTTGAAACTAAAGAGGGAGAACATGACATGTTCAAGATCGCAAAGGCTAGGGAGAGAAAGAGACAGGACCTGGGAGTGGTGAAATTCATAAAGGGTGAGGATGGACGTGTGTTGGTAAAAGAGAATGAAATTAAAGACAGATGGCAGACATATTTTCATGACCTGTTCAACAAGAGAAACTATCAAGAAGAAGATGGAGGGAACACCGTGAACACGGGAACAGCTAGAAACAACTGTTATTGTAGACGTATCACCAAAGAAGAGGTTCATACAGCTCTCAAGAGGATGGGAAGGAGAAAGGCGGTGGGACCTGACGATATCCCAATTGAGGTATGGAGATGTTTGGGGGACGAAGGATTGGGATGGTTGACATTGTTGTTCAACACTATACTCAAAACTGGTAAAATGCCAAACCAATGGAGAAGTAGTATTTTAATCCCCCTATACAAGAACAAGGGAGACGCCCAGTGTTGCGAAAATTACAGGGGGATCAAGCTGCTGAGTCATACTATGAAACTTTGGGAAAGGGTAATCGAGACAAGATTGAGAAGAGAAACCCAAGTTACGGCAAATCAATTTGGATTTATGCCAGGAAGATCGACAACGGAGGCGATACACATTTTGCGACGATTAATGGAGAAATATAGGGAGAAGAGAAAGGACTTGCATATGGTATTCATTGATCTCGAGAAGGCGTACGACAGCGTACCAAGACAGGTGATTTGGGATAGCTTGGAGAGTAGAGGTATTTCCCAGAGGTATATTGAGGTCATCAAAGATACCTATGCAGATGCTAAAACTAGTGTCAGAGCACCGGTGGGAGACACAGACTTCTTCCCAGTGGAGGTGGGACTACACCAAGGATCGGCATTAAGTCCCTTCCTTTTTGCGGTTATTCTAGATGAACTGTCGAGGTATATCCAGGCTCATATCCCTTGGTGTATGCTTTTCGCGGATGACATTGTCTTAGTAGCAGAAACAAAAGACGAGCTAAATGTTCGATTAGAAGAGTGGCGAACCGCTTTAGAGCAGAGAGGCTTGCGCATAAGTAGGACAAAAACGGAGTACCTACATTGCCAGTTTAGCGGAGCAAACGTGGAAGATGAAGATGATCATGTGACTATTGGAGGACAAGAGGTGCCAAGGACGTCAAAGTTCAAGTACCTAGGATCGTTTATACAAGGCGATGGGGACATTGACAGTGACATAGCGCATCGAGTCCAGGCAGGTTGGAAAAAGTGGAGAGCAGCAACGAGCATCATATGTGACAAGAAGATTCCAGAAAAACTTAAAGGTAAATTTTATAGAGCGGCGATCAGACCAGCAATGATGTACGGCACAGATTGTTGGCCGATTAAGAAGAACCAAGCAAGAAAGCTTGAGACAGCAGAGATGAGGATGCTGAGATGGATGTGCGGTCACACAAGGCTTGATCGGATAAGGAACGAAGTCTTCCGGGAAAGACTACAGGTGGCAAACATCTCGGACAAGGTTAGGGAGGGAAGATTGAGATGGTTTGGGCATGTGAGGAGAAGAAGCCAGTCGGCACCTGTTCGGAAAGTAGAACTTCTCATCGTGGAGGGTAAAAGGGGAAGGGGTAGACCGAGGTTGACATGGGATGAGCAGATTCGACAGGATTTGACAGAGTTACACCTCTCTGAGGACATGATCTATGATAGGAGTACGTGGAGGCGAAGAATAAAGGTGCAAGATACATAGAGCTTTTTCTAGGGATCGTCGTTGTTGCTATTTCTTTGCTAGTTTTGGGATATATGATATGAGTCTATATGTGTTATATGCAAGCTTGCGGGTTGGGGTTGTGGGTTAAATCTTTGCTGTTTTTGGGATTTAAGATAGGAGATTATATGTGTTATATGCATGCTTGCGGGATGGGGGTATGTTTGTTTGTGTATGATACTATATGCTTGTTTTTGTTTGATTGCTTAAATGTCATAATGGGTTATTGGATAGGAGATTATATGTGTTATATGCAGGCTTGCGGGATGGGGGTATGTTTGTTTGTGTATGATACTTCATGCTTGTTTTTGTTTGATTTGCTTTAATGTCATAATGGGTTATGGGTTTGGTTTCTCTGTTGGTTTGTTTTAGTCTGGCTCGATGACCTATGTGGTTAGTGCTTAACTGCTTACCTGCTTATCTGTTTAAGTTTAAAACGTTAGTGCTTTATCCGTATGCTTTACGCTCCTACTTTTCATTAAATGTTTCAAAAAAAAAAAAAAAAATTCGAGTTTTTCTGAGCCAGGGGACTCTAACGAAGCAGCCTCTCTATTCTACTTGTAGATAGGGGTAAGGTGTGTCTTTATCTTTCCCCTCCCAGACCCCACTTTAAGTGGGATTTTTACTGGGTACGCTTGTTGTTGTTGTTGTTGTAAGCGTGACCCGATTCAAAGCCTTTTGCTTGACGAATCTTTCCTGTCCGCTTCTTCTGCGCAACCGGTTGGAACGCTTCTGCCACAAGAACAAGCCATGTGCTCTTCCGTTCTTATCCTAGATAAAGAAGAACAAAAAAAAATCTTCTGATCAAATGAAATCAATTTGTGGTTGTCACCGATTGTATACCAGTTATGTAAACCCGCAACTAATAGCCTAACAGCCCTAAATCTTCTTCCTTTGATCACCACTTAAAAAAATCACAGACTTTAAACATCTAATTTCATTGGAACCGTTCACCATCTTGACCTTTCCCGTAACCACGACCTCTTCCTCGGCCACGTCTAAAGTCATTCCGATTTGAACTTCCACAACCATCATGTTCTCAACATGCATATATAAATTAAGTTGAACCAAATCAAGCAAAAACCACATACTGCTATCGGGTTGCAAACCAAAGATAAAAAAACAACATTTTCATATCAAGCTTGTTCAAAGAGGCATCTCCACCGCCGTCTTCTTCCCGCCAAATGAATCGAACCCAAAGCCACCTGCTTTGACGGGTCCTTCTGGTCCGCTTTTAACGCGTATGCCAGTCTCCTCTTTATCACGAAACAAGTAGATCGAGGACCGCAAAACTTGACAACATCCCTGTTGAAAAATGTCTTGAGAACCAGCCAGCCCTTTTCTCCTCTTTGATCACAACTAACAGCCACGGACCACCTATCCAAATCGGCACTTAACCAGCGCCAACGACTGGCCCGAACACCTCTGTCTTCTACCGTAAAACAGCCTCGTGATCACCGAAGAACACTCCTGCTTACCACCCCAAAACAGCAGCCTAAATCGCCGATTGTCAACCTATATGTGCTCTCGCTGCAACAGCAGCCCCGGACCCGAACTCCCTTCGAAAGTCGACTCTCAAAACAACCTCTTCAACCTTGGCGCTCTGATACCAATTGTTGGAAAATCAGGCCCTTTATCAAATACAAAGCATGTTTTATTGATCAAAATAAAACTTCTACATATCAAAGACCCAATAACCGTATTTATACTAAAACTAAACTTAATCTCCAAGCTAATCTAAACAAGGAAAACCAAGCTAAACTAGGAAACTACTAGCTGGTAACTAGCAGCTATAATACAGTAAATCACAGCTGTAATCCACTTTCAATCAGCCTTGAATGACACTTTACCCCTGGACCAAATCTTCACTTGACCTGCAAGCATGTTTGCTAGTTTGATCCGCTGACCCGTGACCCATGAACAACTCGATTAACCCAACAGGCTTGGATCAAGGGAGGGCAATCAACTCTAGGCGCAAGGCGCAAAAAAAGCGAGGCCTTTTTTAAACTTGGTGCATAGTATTAAATTACAATTTTTAGCGGTATTACATGTTTTAGGCTTAAAAGTCTTTAAAAAAAATATAAAGTCTAATTATAAGACAATTAATAATCTAGTTATGTAGAGTTTTTAAAATATAAAAAGCTCTTTATGGTTGTTTATGGTTACATTTTTTTGTACTTTGTCGGATTCTCTAAAATTTTGCCAGAATCTTGCCGGAAAGTCACTGGAGTGAGCCTAGGCTACCATGAGGCACCTTTCATGCGCCTGCCTTTTTTTTTTGCTCCAGGGCGAGCACCTGAGGGCTTTTGACAACTATGGTTTGAACTAGTTTTTGAGATTTGGGGTTGTTTGGTTCATTAAATGCTTAACTAGTAAGAGATATGAACCATTCAGCCTCTTTTTAAAGCTTAATAGTTAAGAGGCTGGCTGACTGATTCAGAGGTGTTTTTTTAGCGAAGCAAACATTTCTAGCCTTTGACCGATTTAGAGGTAGTCTTTTAATAGAATCATTTAAGAGACTATCAAACAACCGCACACCTCTGAATAGGTCAGCCGACCTCTTAACCATTAAGCAAGCTGCTACTACCATCACATCAGATTAGGGTTTTGGCACTAGGAACAGCATCGTTGCCTTTCTTCTTTCTCCAGAACTCAGTCGTCGTGATCTAGGGTTTTGCAATTCGGGGTTTTCCATCTCATCGTGATTAGGGTTTGTTTGTTTGACCGAATTATCGCCTATAGTAGTAGTCTAGGTTTCATGTGAATTCTATTCTTCCTGTTCCAGCCATCACAAGGTTGTTTCCAAACAGTGACCGCCACTATGGTTTTGATCAGCTGGCGCCACCGGTATGCTTATGACCAGCCATCACGAACACCTTAGGTTGCCACTGTTTTTCGTTCATGATTAGGTTTAGGGCGGTCTCAGCTCTATCCGATTTGTTTTTGATGTTGTGTTTTTATTCTTGAGTTCAAATTTGTTTTTGCATCCTGTGAGAAGTTATTACAATCTGTTTTTGCATCCTGTGAGTTCAAATTTGTGACCAGTCATCACAAGGTTGTTTTTATTCTTGATGGACAAGACTTTGGTTTCCGGAAAATGCAGATAGAGAATTTGCTAGACCAAAAGAATCTGTAATAGGCATTATTAGGAAAGAAATGGGATAAGATTTTTACTAGGGATTGGGCTATACTTGACATAAAAGCTTTAGAAGCAGTCAGTATTTCGTTGTCCAAGACCGTGGTGCTTAACAACTTGAACGTAACAACTACGTATGAATTGATTAAAGCTTTGTCAAGTACTTAGGAAAAGCCAACAACTTTGGAAAGTGTTTTTGATTTGAAAGTTGGTTTAGACCAGAATAGGGAATGTGCTTTAGTTACCATTTACATCATTGAATTTAATTCGATCATAACTTGGTTAGGATCAGTTGGGATTAAGTTTGATGGTGAAATTCAAGCGTTACTTTTATTGTTGTCTTTGTCTGAGTTTTTTAGAGACAGTGAACGAATGTCACCTTGACCGAAAGTCGTTAAATCCTCATGTTCATTATTCTCTTTTACTGTTTGTGTGTTTGATACCCCTACAATATTGAGAAATAGATTTATAATAACATTGTTACATTTATGATTATATTTTATTTTTCATGACCAGATTATAAAAAGATTGAACTCCAATGATACTGTGATATTAGAATCGTATTGAAGGTGTTGAAGATATATGTTAATGGTCCAATTTGTTTAAAGAAATATTTCTTTTTCTGATTATGTATGTATATTTATATATTTATAAAAAAAGTAATAGAAATTAACCAACAATAGAAAAGTTAGTAATTGTTATGTTTTTTGTTGTTAGTTACTCAATCTGAACTTGAAGGGTATTATTTTATATATATTTATTTAATAGTTCATGCTTTTGATGCACTCCAGTTTAGTTTGGCTATATGAGGCCATAATCATTATTCTACTGTACTTTATAAAAATACACTTGCATTTGTTGTATGTAATTTTAATTGAATACTCTAGTCAGTGGCTGAGGTTGCAGAGGATGTGTGGGACCGTTATGACCATGAATTTGGGACAGACTATTCTGGACTCTTCCGGGCTCTTTCGCATGTTAATTATAATATACGAATGGCTGCTGCTGATGCATTAGCTGCTGTATTAGATGAATACCCAGATACACTACAGGTGATTACAGTTTTTAAGGTGCCAATTATGACCCATTTACTTGTAAATGGGTTGATTTTGGTTTTGTTTTATCTCTAGCCAGGCAAATAAAAATACTTTACTCATTTAGAAACTAGTCAAATTGAACAGATGAAAATCATCGAAAGTGTATTTTTCATGCATTATGCATAAAAAAGCTTAATAAAATTTTGTTGGGCACTTGTTGAAAAAGCCTTATGGGTTTTTACTGAATTTGCCTATTGGTCTTTGGATTTTATTTTTCTAATGATAAAGTCCTTTGACTTTTAAATCATAATGAAATGTTTCTTTTTATATAGGCCAGGGACTTGATAAATCATATAAAAATGACTGTCTTCTTAATTGTGCTCTCAAATTTTTTTCAGGAAGTTATGTTGTTGAAATATTTGTACTATTGGACTTTTTTTATTGGATAAAAGCTGTTTGTGGCTTTTTTTGGCTACCTTTAAGTTTTATCTTGAAACCTTCTAAACATTTTAGAACTGTTATCTTAAGATTATTGTATTTTCAGGAATCTTTAGCAACTTTGTTCTCTCTTTATATTCGTGATGGTGGTGTTGGTGTGGGAAGCATTGATTCTGGTTGGATAGGCAGACAAGGGACTGCATTGGCTTTACATGCTGCAGCTGATGTACTTAGAACCAAAGATCTTCCGGTTGTTATAACATTCTTGATATCCCGAGCATTGGTAAAGTATTTGCCTTTTAATGACTTGGGGGCTGTTTGATTTAAGGGTATGGGTTTAATAGTTTTTGGATAGGGTATAGTTTTAAGGAATAATATTTATACCCATATAGTCTGGTTACTCCATACCCACATAGAGTGTTGGGTTTTGAAAACCATTTCTGTTTTTGTTTCTGTTCTTATTCTTATTTCATCATCTACCAAACCCACACCCATAATGCTTTCCTATTGCAAACCAAATGCCACCTTTAGTTTATTTGTACATGTTATCAAAATCATTGTGCACAGAAAGCTTATGATTCAAATAGTGTAGGTTTTCATTGTTTCCCAATCTGCCATATCCACCCATTTTGCCATTTTTAATATCAAATCAGGCAAATTTATGATTGTTTGTAGCCCTTGCTTTTCATTTAGCTTGATCAATATCATTATTTTGTTTTGACTTGATGTTTAATAATATATTGGTGATTTTGTTTTACTTTTTAATTTATTAATAATATTTCAGTGACCTGCTTCTTTTATACTTCACTAAAAACTTTTTCCGTGTTTTTTGGATGTAAATTCCACCTTTCCCCAAATGAGTTTATATACTTTTCAACAGAATAAAACTTGCTAAAAGAATTTAATGTAGCCAGATTCTCTAACATTTGAAGTGGCTACTAGGAAGTAGTACCTATGTGGCTCATTGTATATAAACACACCCCTTGAAATTCTTTTTGGTAATGTTTGGCTTGATCAATGTCATTTAGCTTGCTTTTCATTTAGCTTGATCTATATCATTACCTGGTCTTGACTTGATGTTTAATAATATATCAGTGATTTTGTTTTACTTTTTTAATTTATTAATAATATGTCAGTGACTTGCTTCTTTTATACTTCATTAAAAACTTTTTCAATGTTTTTTGGACGTAAATTCCACCTTTCCCCAAATGAGTTTATGTACATACCTTTTCAACAGAATAAAACTTGCTAAAAGAATTTAATGTTGCCAGATTCTCTAACATTTGAAGGGGCTACTAGTAGCTATGTGGCTCATTGTATATAAACACACCCCTTGAAATTCTTTTTGGTGATGTTTGGCAGTATAAAAAAGCAAAATTGTTTGTTATAATTGTGCATCCCTTATTTGAATTTAATTTTATGACATTAACTACAGGCTGATACCAATGCTGATGTTCGAGGAAGAATGATAAATGCGGGTATCATGATTATTGATAAACATGGAAAAGATAACGTCTCACTGTTATTTCCCATATTCGAAAACTACTTAAACAAAAAGGTTGGTGTACATTTTCAATTAAATATCTTACGTTAAAAAATGTTATTTTTTGTACTTATACATCTTTCAAGTGGTAACAGACCGCTAGTAGTTGTATTTAGTTATTTACACTACAGATTAATTATTGTGACAACTTTTTAGGCATCAGATGAAGAAAAATATGATTTGGTTCGTGAAGGTGTGGTGATCTTTACTGGAGCTTTAGCAAAACATTTATCTACGGTTGATATTTTTTCTTCAGACAGCTCATAAAATGATGTTTAAATACTTTTTGTAATTTATTTCGTCGTCTATTATAACATTTTCCTGTAAAACAGGATGATCCTAAAGTCCATGCTGTTGTAGAGAAGTTGCTGGAGGTGCTAAACACTCCTTCAGAAGCTGTTCAGAGGGCAGTTTCAAGCTGTCTCTCTCCTTTAATGAAATCAAAACAAGTATGTTGCATAGTTTACCACAAATAGTTGCATACCACACCAATAATTCTTGAAAAAGGAATATAGATATATGTATGTGGATTTTATTTCATTTATATCTTTACTGGCTGGTTATTATTTGCCATTAGGAAGACGCAATGCCACTTGTTACTAGGCTATTGGATCAGCTGATGAAGAGTGAGAAATATGGGGAACGACGTGGAGCAGCTTTTGGACTTGCTGGGGTTATTAAAGGGTTTAGAATTTCTAGTTTGAAAACATATGGAGTCACCACAGTGTTACGGGAAGGACTTGCAAATAGGTTCGTTCCTGATGTCCAAAAGTGATGATGAAAATGTTGAAGTAACTATTATAAAAATAAAATGAAGTATTTTATGTGGTGATAACCAAAGTATTCGGCCTTTTTTTGTTAAAGCCACCCAAATGTGTATATTGTATTGCTTGAACTAATTTTGGCCAACAACATGCTTAATGACTAGAATGCCATCGATTTTAAGAAAACAAAAAACAAATTTTGCGCTATAACATGTTAAATGATCCCAAATACACACTTGGGTGGCCTATATAGTAGATTAATTATATGGGTGGCTTTAATGAAAATGCTGAATACTTAGGTAGCCTCCTCTTACATTGTACATATATTGAAACTTGTTGGCTGATTTTTGATTCCACAAATCTCTCCTTTTTTTTTAATTTTGCAGCAGTTGCATTAACACATATAGTTTTGACGAGTGCTTTAATCCTTAATTATAGGAATTCTGCTAAATGTCGCGAAGGATCTTTGTTGGCATTTGAATGTCTTTGTGAAAAGCTTGGGAAATTATTCGAACCGTAAGTTTTAAAAGATTTTGTTTCTTTTTCTTTAAGACCATTTACATGAATCACCGTGAAATTTTTCACTATGACGCTATTTTACAGGTATGTAATATATCTATTACCATTGCTTTTGGTTTCATTCTCTGATCAAGTAGTTGCTGTCCGGGAAGCTGCTGAAGGTGCTGCACGGGCTATGATGTCTCAACTCACTGCCCAGGGGGTTAAACTTGTCCTTCCATCACTCCTAAAGGTCCTTTTTTCATTTTTACTTTGCTTTATGCCTGGATGATATTTTGACGATATTGAGGATACAACTTTCCTTTTTTCTTAGTTTCTTTCATTCTGAAAATTGTATTTGTATTGTATTGTCTATATGTTATGGAATAATGATGCATCATTTTTGCAATTTCATCAGTCATCACTATACATGCCATTTGAGATTCTTACTATGCATGCTTTTTCAGGGTCTTGAAGATAAGGCTTGGAGGACAAAGCAGAGTAGTGTTCAACTTCTTGGATCTATGGCATATTGTGCTCCACAACAACTTTCACAATGTCTACCTAGGATTGTGCCAAAATTGACTGAGGTACTTTGGACAGGAAGTCTGTGGTGACTGAGTTTTGTCTTAGATCAATATAGTATAGGCTGCAAAATGAGCAGGTTAGATGATCAATAGGGCAAAACAAATATCTTATTGTATGGGTAGAAACAGGTTTGCTTGACTTGAAATGCTTTCTGTATAAGTTTCTAACCTTCTTATTAATAAATTTAATTTCAGTATATTCTAAAATATACAAATATTCTTATATATGGGTTTTATGCATTAAATATATGCTTCGGGTGCCTTGTGGCTCAGTTGAGTTTTATGACCTTATATTTTCTATAAAACACATCCCGATGCAACCTTACATAAGAAAATGGCTCGAACTTGGCATTTTTAATATACTTTAAAGATGGTCAAATGTTTAAATTAATATCTAATTGATTTCAGGTGCTAACTGATACTCATCCAAAAGTGCAATCTGCAGGGCAGACAGCACTCCAGCAGGTCTCACTATATTCATACAATCTACTGTTCTTGTATTTTATTTTTATATTCTCATACTATGTGTGAAACCTGTGTATAACATGGGTTGAATAGAAGAAGTATTAGTTAGTGAAGGGGTGAAATAATAAATTGAGCATCAAAAAAATTAAATATTACATGGGGAAGAAATAGATTATAATGAGGTCAATTAAGAGAAGCTGGATAAAGAAATATTGGGCTCACAATATTGTGACGTGTTGAAAGTTTTTATTTGGTATGTAAGTATACATGACTTGTTTTTTTGATACATAGGTTGGTAGTGTGATAAAGAATCCTGAAATCGCCTCCCTTGTCCCAACTCTTTTGATGGGTCTTACAGACCCCAATGACCATACAAAGTATTCCCTTGATATTCTTCTGCAGGTAACTTCTATTTATGCTTATGTTTAACTGGTAATACTTGCATACATACATAAATACATACATATATTTATATATATTAATTTAATGGGTGTTTTGTAGACAACATTCATTAATTCAATTGATGCTCCTTCGCTTGCTCTTTTGGTGCCGATTGTTCATCGTGGATTGAGAGAAAGAAGTGCAGAAACAAAAAAGAAGGCTGCACAAATAGCTGGGAATATGTGTTCATTAGTCACTGACCCAAACGATATGCTTCCTTATATTGGATTGCTTCTACCAGAAATTAAAAAGGTATACTTTATATATTGGATTGCTTCTTTGCAACATTTGCATATCGATCCTGGGACTGAGTTAGTGAGTCTTGGTTCTGGGCCTAGTTTTTTAGAATCGATTTGAGTCTAAAAGTTGCATACCTGTCCTATTATTTGATCGAAAAGCCTGGCTTGGTCCAATACATATTTTGGGCCAAACCCGCTTAGGCTTGATATTTCAGTCCTAAAGGCCCAGTCCTTCATGTCCATTTCCTAAAAATTATTTTTCTTTCATATATTATAGTTCAATCTGTTTTGACTTTCATCCCTAATATATGATCAAAAAGACCGGTTTGGTCTGGTCTAAAGCACTTTTCTTGCATAACCCAGTTAGTCCTAAAAGTCCAGTGCTAAAGACCCAATCTTCTAGGTTTCTTTCATTAATTATGGATGCAGTTTTAGATATATTCTGTACACCAGCTAATTTGAGCCATCTTTGACAAATTTGTATTTATAGTCTTCATATAATCCAACTGATTAAACATTTTTGATTTCATGTCAAAGCATCTTGTTCTAATTCAAAAGCTTTTTTGCTAGCATTTTTCAGAAATATACATTTTGTTAATGACTAATTAACTATCAAAACAAATTATGTGAAGTAACAGTACTTGGGTTTTGTTAGTACTTGTTTGGATCTGTGGGTCCAGGTCTGGCTCTTTTCTGAAGTGAGGGACCAGGCTTTAACAGCTTGTTTAGGACTGGGATTCTTTTACTTGGGGTCCTGTGTCCTTTTTTGTACATAATTATATTAATATACAGCGCTATGGTAGGATATGATCATAATAAATTAATAATCATACTATCATTAAAGATACCAATACTTATAACAGGTATTAGTGGATCCAATCCCTGAAGTACGGTCTGTAGCTGCCAGAGCCGTTGGGTCTTTGATAAGAGGAATGGGTGAAGAGAATTTCCCAGATCTTGTTCCATGGTTACTAGATACACTCAAGTCTGATGGCAGTAATGTTGAACGCTCTGGTGCTGCTCAAGGGTTGAGTGAGGTCAGTAGCTATTTTTAAGTTATTATCATATCATTATTTTTAAGTTTATTGTGGTTGGTTTTTAGTAAGTGTGGTATTTTGACCCATGTACATTGTAAACGGATCAATCCAGACCAACGCAAAGTCGCAAACCAGTACTTATCGACTCCATTTACCTGTTCTTAGCCGCAGTTAGTTATGACAAATCTTATAGTCATCCTATGTGGCTTTCTTGCTTTCGTTATGGTTTTCTATGCTGGTAATAATTTATTCAATAATAATGTTTTGTTGCTTTTTTTATTCTATACTCGCCTTTCATCACATGCCTAACTCTTTATGAGCTTTGTGTGTGTCTGTATTATTCCCACAATACTGGGTAACTACTAAGAGTAGTGCTAAGCATCATTACTTTAAGTATATGCCAAGTTAGCTATAGGGATTTGACTATTTGGACCAAGATAAGTGAACATCTGTCTTTTTCTAGGTTGTGGCTGCTCTTGGAACAGAGTATTTTGAAAACCTTCTTCCTGACATCATACGCAACTGCTCTCATCCAAAGGCACCTGTGCGTGATGGTTATTTGACACTTTTCAAGGTGAGCCCGTTTCTTTAATGTGTTTGATTATTTCTCCATTTTCAATTTTGTATGTTAGCTGTATGTTTGCATGCTGTACTCATTATGTTATTTTTCATGTAGTATCTGCCAAGATCATTAGGTGTGCAATTCCAGAACTACTTGCAGCAAGTGCTACCATCCATCTTAGATGGTAAGTGCCATTTTTAACAGATGACTTATTTCGGCATAATCTTTGTTACAGGGAGACAGCTTATCATCGTTGGACGGGTTGGGTGAATTGAGTGATGGTAAATATGTGTTTTGGTGTAAACAGACCGTTTTTTTTGTTCTGATCAAAATGTGTTTTGATGTAAACAGCCCATTTGGCCCTCTTTGTGTTTTGCTATATATTTTTTTAATTTTTATAAAAATATCTTATATATTTATTTTTAAAATTTTGATGCTTTGGGATATAACACAACATGAATCCTCTTTATATGCAAGTGGGTCGAACTTGCCTCCAATCTTTACGTTTGTCTTTTCTATGTGTGCTATTGCTTGCTTATAGAATGTCTATTTAGGGTTGTTTCATTTTAACATTTATTTTAACAGCAGATTTGACTTATGCACTTTAAGCAGATTGAAGCATATGATTAATACAAAATATATATATAATTAGGTCTTGCGGATGAAAATGAATCTGTACGTGAGGCTGCACTTGGTGCTGGGCACATACTTGTGGAGCATTATGCTATCACGTAAGTTGTTTGAGTTATTTAAAAAAAAATTGTTCAACTGATTGGCATGATTGCATGAAACAGGTGGCTTTTATCATAATTATAAGTCTGGTTGTTAATTAACCTTTTTGTTTCCTTATTCTTGTCAGGTCTCTGCCTTTACTTCTGCCAGCTGTAGAAGATGGTATATTTAATGATAATTGGCGTATCCGTCAAAGTTCTGTCGAACTTTTGGGTGATCTCTTATTTAAGGTACATTATCCTCACAATTCCGTCGTTTTATTAGAACCTATTATTTTACTAATTGAAGCCTGTTTTAATAAGGTTGCTGGTACTTCTGGAAAAGCACTTCTTGAGGGTGGCAGTGATGATGAAGGTGCAAGTACGGAAGCACAAGGACGCGCCATTATTGAAGTGCTTGGTAAAGATAAACGTAATGAAGTGCTTGCTGCGCTTTATATGGTTCGAACAGATGTCAGCCTTTCAGTTCGCCAGGTACGATATTGTTGCAATGTTATGGGTAGAGGTGGCCAAATCAGTTGTTTGAGCGTGTGGGTAATAATATGTTTAAATGGGCAGGTCTGTCTTGAAAGGCGAAAACACTTTTGTTCATTATGTTTGATGTTCTTTAAAAATAATTAGTGTCAAGTTATGTCAATAAAACAATTTAGGTCTTATGTGTTAAATTCATCATTTGGTTGATTAAAAAATATCGACAAACGAGTCGAAACTGTCAATTTTCATACATGCATATTGTCTGATTAAGGGGCTGAAACAGGCCAGGTTGTTTGCACAAATATGATTACAAAATCTTACCAACTCATTTATTAATAAAGTGATTTAGGAGGTTTTATGCATTAAAATTATACATTAGGCGTTTCGACCCGTTTGCCTTATTGGAAGTTTGAACTGTTCTTATTTTAAGTACTCCATCTGTTCGAAAGTTATTCTTCACACTACTATTTTAGTTTCTTCCAAAATAAATTTCCGTGTTTAAAATAGTTACTTATTATTTACTTATTTCCCTGTTTTAACCTTAATTACCTATTTAGAAAAGATTGCAAGTCAGTGGTATCTTTTTGTTTGTGGATGGTATTTATAATATGGAGGGACCATCTTTTCTGAGTTTATCTGTCGATAAAAAACATCGTGCTTTATGGTGTCTAGGTTGAGTTTATGTGTTCTTTCTGCAGGCTGCCTTACATGTTTGGAAGACTATAGTTGCAAATACACCTAAAACATTGAAGGAGATAATGCCTGTTTTGATGAATACCCTTATAACTTCTCTTGCATCACCATCCTCTGAAAGGCGACAGGTATTTTGACTTTGTTATATGTGTTATTAGGTTTTAGTAATTTTCATTTATTCGCATATTTTGGTAACTGAATTCTTGTTTATATAAAGGCCGCTGGGAAGAGCGTTGGTGAGCTTGTTAGGAAGCTTGGAGAGAGAGTTCTTCCTATGGTTATTCCTATTTTATCCCAAGGCTTGAAAGACCCTGACTCTAGCAGAAGACAAGTATTTTTCCCTTTTACCCATGTGATCTTTTTCTCAAAGTTAATATTTATTTAATTTTTTGCTCTTGTTTACAGGGTGTCTGCACTGGCTTGAGTGAAGTGATGGCTAGTGCTGGTAGAAGCCAATTAATAAATTTCATGGATGAGCTTATTCCCACCATCCGTACAGCTCTTTGCGATAGGTACATATTGTTCTTTTTTTTTTTCTTTTTCTTTTAATCTTTTCTGCTAATCATAGAATTTGTATGATTTCAATCAACCTTTTATGTTGTATTCTATCTTCTCTTACAGCATGGTTGAGGTTCGTGAATCTGCTGGTGTTGCATTTAGCACT
>SZYD01001346.1:0-31798 GCA_009363875.1 Mikania micrantha | reverse complement strand
AGGGTTTATTCTCAAACGAATGGTGGCTACAGCTTAGGCCAGGTCTCGAGCAGGTTGCGGAGGGATTAGACGATGAATGAGGAACAAAAAGGAGACATGCAGAGGTAATAAAGGCTACGGCTCCCGCAAGGACCACCGTAGACGGCGGTTTGGTGGCTGTGCAAGGTGATTTCGGTGATTTCTCCCCATCCAGTCGAAAAACAAAGGTAAGAGACGACTCCCCAAGCTCCGATCTACACATGCATGTTGATTTTATGAAGGTTTTTTGATTCTGAAAGTGGTTTGAGGTGTTATCACGGCTGTGGTGGTGACGAACAAACTGTTGGTGGTTGTGGAACAACCGGCGGTGGTAGTAGTCGGACCAGAAATGGCTCATGAAGGAGCTGTCACGATGGGGATCCTTCTGTTGTTGATATTGGATGTATAGAATGTCTGATCCGGTGGTTTGCTTGTTTCTAACTAAAAACCGAAGGTAAGAAACGATTACACGAGATTCGGTCTATAAATGCATGTTGTTTTCGTGAAAGTTTATGTTAAAGTGTGTATTGCTGAATGTTCTAGTGGCGAAGGCAGTTCCGGCAGGCCACCGGCGGTGGTGGTAGTGTTGTCAACATGGACGAATGGTGGTAGTCACGTGTGGAGCTTATTCATGAGTCGGTCAACAAAAGTCAACCTGAGATAGGGCTGGTCAAACCCCCAACAACAGTCAACATCTTAAAAACCGATCGCTTGATTTTATTCGTTATTTAAAAACGAGTTTAGAAACATGTTCAGGTTATGAAACATACGATCGGTTAATTAAATTAGATTGAACGTGAATTGAACGAGTGAGAAGGTAAAATCGCACGCCATTAACTTTTAATACATGGTTTATTGTTAAACAAATAAATTAAGTGGTTGAGCATTTGGGTTAACTAGATAAGAGGCAAACGCTCGACATGGCACAGGGTTGGTTGTATTGATTTTGAATTATCACATGCTATTTATTATTGTGTCTGTAAACTAAAACTCATGAGCTCACCAACTTCATAGTTGACGTATTTAGCATGTCTTTCAGGTAATTAGAAACAGTATGACTCGGATACAGAGTTGCTCGAAGAAGAACATTACATGGAAAACTGAAGAACTTGACTTATAGATTAATAAAGTGTGCTGATGCCTGGATGGACCCAAAACTCTAGAAAATCTCCCACTAGTTAAATCATATTTAGATTTGTTGTAAACAAATTAGATACTTAGACTAAACCTTTGGTTGAATTGTAATATATTTATTTTGTCTTCCGCTTTTGAATCAATCGTTAGTCAAGCCCCCTGGTTGGGTTGTGACAGGTTGGTATCAGAGCCAAAGGTTTTAGCGAATTAGGAACCTTAGGATAAGTTCCTAGACTTCAACCTGAGTAATCTAGGGACCTAAACAAATAGAAACATGATACTAGTGAGACCACGAATATCCAGGCATATGAAGCACACAAATGGTTAAACGAGGAAAACCATGTAAATTAAATTCAGGATTATGGGTGCACACATAATGGTGAATTTGAAGTTACATGGGAAGTTCTAATACACGCATAAAATAAAATTTGAACATGATGTTTATGTACATAAGTATAAATACTTGTTATGTTAATGATTATTGAAACAAGCGTTAGTTGACATTGGGAGCTGAGCATAGGATTTAAGTCGTAAGAAGTCAACGATGATTTTATGGTATGTTATCTCTTCTTTGTTCATCCTATTCTAGTGGAAACGACATTCCCGTATTCTCATTTTCTGTTTATCTCAAGTACTATTGAAATTATGACTTCTTTGTTATCAAGGTATGTATGTTGTCAACTTCCATTCCTTTTAAGACGTCCAAGAATCTTTTGTTTTTATTCCACAAATTCCAAAATTTCCTTTGTACTTCTTTATCAAATTCTTATTTATAGCCACATAAGTTTTGAATTGTGACGATCAACTATGCATACTCCTCAACAAGCTACAAGGCAACACAAGTGTTTGAACAATCCCGAAAATCCAGGAGATAGCATGTGATGACATCAAAGTTTTGCAACACACTCCACATTCAGATTCAAACTCTTATACTTATATACTTCATAAAGTCTTTGTTACATCGTTTCTCTTATAGATATCCTTTTAGTCATCCTTAATAACCAACGAGTTGTGTTGTCTGTGGTTGATATTTCTACTATTCTTAATAGCTCATCATCATCTATCTACAAACTTTCATCGACGACTTATTCAATTTATGTATCTAATATACACGCCTTTAACTTAACCATACCCAAATGATAGCTAAAGTAGAAGTATTGGAATTGTTTGCTGTTGAGAGGAAATTCCTTAGTTCACACAGCGGGAATGTGAACCTTCAATATGAAATTTAAATTATTCTATCACTTGAAATTTTGTTCCAGAAATACTATTTCATAAGCAAATTGATTCAACATCGAGATTCCTTCCTATCCACTCCGTCAATCGAACCCCTGGTTCTAAACTAAATAACGACTGCATGTACGAACAATACAGAAATTCTTAAAGGAGCTCCATCAGGTGAATATAATAGATGGAACAAGAAGCTGCAGACCGGGAACATAATTTGAGAAGTTAGGGTGTCATGAGATGAATGTATTCCCATGGATCATAAGAGTGATCAAGATATTCTTCAATAGCAAGATAAAAGGGAAGACGCAAAGGTGATTTTGTGTACGGTATATCGAAGACCATAGATGAGATTGGGCGACACATCCTATTATCACTTGAAGAAATTTCATAGTTTTGGCAAATGAGACCTCCATGCGCATTGATATACGATGATCAGTACCAGCTACTAAATTATAGCAAGGTGAAGGAAGGTAATTATTACCAAGAGGAAAAGACGAGCTCCAAACAGTTAGAATCGATTATTATCGGAAAAAGAAGAAGTGAAGAATTAATGGTGAAGGATTTAATCTTAGATTAGAAGATTTTATAGTGCCAATAAATTTTTTTGAGAAGCACAGAAGACCAACTACAAGAAATGGTTTGTGCATCATAGCATCAAGGTGAATCTTATGAACTTATGTAGTAGGATATAGTAAATTGTTTAATTTATAGTTAAGTATATACTATCATATTTACGGTCAAATACGTTTGGTAAGGACACTATCGTAATATATCGAAACGGTGGTGGGCTGGTGGCTGATCAGGCAGGTAGCCTGACTCTACGTATGCCCTATACATAAACTATGTTCGGTATATTGGGATAGTGTTGTTGCAAAACGTTATGACAAGTAATAGGAAAGTTAAAACATTTAAACAAATAACAACTACAAGAATTCTCATGTTATACAACTTATAAATTCCAAACAAGCCAAAGCCACGAGTAGTTACACGAAAGACTCTAGTTGAGCACCGACCACTCTATAGTGGAGGAACAGATCGCTTAAATTGAAGAGTTTGGGCACTTTGGAGATTTTGACCCTTGGGTAGACCTACATCGAAATGCACTCGTGCAAACACCATCAAGAGATAATAAAGTGAACTAGCAAGAAGGACAACTAATCTAGATTGTCACCGAAGGGAAGTAATTTCTTACCAGGATTAAGCAGCATGAAAGGACTGCGGTGAAGTGAAGTAGAAAGGTCAAGCTCAAGGAAGATAGGATATATTGAATGGAAAGAAGAAAAGCTACAAAGAGGTAGCATAAAAAGTTAAAAATCATTTGCGAAAAGTCAGCCTCAAGAGCACAACTTTGGAAATCTTTGTCAGCTATTAAGGGTAACCAGTGAAGCCCATGTTCGAGCTTAATGCACTTTTTCACCACTTCAAGACATAGGATAATTAGAATACGTACACCAAGAGTATTCATGACAAAGAGATACGTCAAAAATCTTATCACGACAAGAAATTAGTAGGCTATAACTTATAGGAGGAAGTAGAGCAATCAATCAAGGAGATAAGAAATGAAACCGACGACCAATGCATTGACATAGTGAAGTTGTGGACATCTATATAATGTGAAGAAATACATATTAAGCATTCTATCGATTACGCAAAGCGATAAAATAAATATTGGTCGGATCTACTACGAAGCTAACAACAATCTATACTTCTGCATCTTAGTACTTCATGTATCAATAGCAAAGTAAATAAATGATAGATAATGTACCATTGGAATAGACAGTATCATATACGAAAGTCATGTCCATTTGTTCGTCAAAAGTGGGTATATTCATAGAATTTGTCAGTGAGGATCAATAGCTTAATCCCTACAAGCACACAATTGAGTTTCGATTCAAGAAGTCATCATTAGGGTGATGCGTGTCGAAAGGCTATTTAGAAGGAATTATTTAAAGAGATCAACTTGTAACCACTTTAGAACAAAGGTACTTTCATCAGCTTCGATTGTAACCATCATGTACGTCCTTTAAATACTCTATGCGTTTCTTTTACACCACCTCATACTAATAGTGTTCAAAAACTTCTCATATATCACTTATCTGTTAGTAGCATTTGAAAGAACTACTCCTCGACTTTTCTTGGTTAGGACGAAAGCTTTCTAAAATCTATTTATCTCTGAATTCTTATATTCCAAACCGGATGATCAGAAGGTATGACATATTCAAACAAGATAATGCTATCCTCACGAATGATGAATTGTTCTTTAATTATTATTCTAAAATGCTTCGGAGGAAGTGATAATTGCTGCAAACACTTGAAATAATTCTGAGTAAAATTCCGACATGAGCAATGAGTCGAAGTCCTTCATTATACTTAACGCAGTCGACTCTAGTTAAAAATCTAGCCTTCTATTCTTGTTCCCCTTGGAATTCCATGAGAACCTTAATTACGAGTATCCAGTCGATTTCTCGAATTTACCTCATCATACTACAGTCAGGAGCCTTAGAGAATAAACTCCCTACGTGAAATGATTTACAAAATTGCAAAGGTATCTCGACGCATGTATGCCATTAAAAATCCTAAATTTCATATTTTCAATATCCTGGTAATCGTATTAGAGTCTACTTTTTCCCTTACCTAGACGGGGATCAATAGCTTCTTTTATTAGTATTACTTTAATCGCACTTGAGCCTATTCTTTGATAATTTAGATTTAGATCAACAACTCCATTTGTATACATTTAAGACTTTAGTTAAACTCAACATAAAACGTGATTATGCCCTACTCACAATTACATTGTCGATAGGTTCATAAATTTGTTTCCATCTTAACTGAACTACTTAAAGTGTATCGGTTATAGTTTAGTTCTGGATAATCTATACGATTGACTTCAATTACTTGAAATGGTTACTCTCACACTATTGGTTTTAGAAACCAAAGATAAGTTTATCATTGAATAACTTTGTAGGTTCACATAAGAAATCATAAATATAAAGTATAAAAGAAAGTAACCAAGAATACAAATTGATTTACATTATGTACAATATTGTGCCAAATGTCATGTATAATTGAGATAAATATATTTAGAACCTAGATGAGACATTAAACGAATAACGAGTATACTTGATTGCTATGTGTATGTTGTACGAAACATTGTATTCAGATACATAATCAAGTAACTGTGAGCCTTGACACATATTAGTTACATTCAATATAAGATGAAACATTATGTTTGGAAACAAGATCAAAATGATCGGGTTTTGGAAACTATTGATGCATCGAATGCGTATTGAAACATGTGGGAAAAATAGAATGTAACTTGGTATCCTATGGAACATTTATAATGCAAATAAACTTTATTTATGTGATTTTTTTATGTATGATAGCCTTATGAACGATGAAACTGCAATACACGTAGGCTAACATTTCTTATTAGGCTTTACTGCTTATAATAACCAGAATCTGTGTTAACATCTTATGCAATAATGAGTAAAAGTGTAAACTTGTTTAGTTTAAGGGTACTTCCTTAGGATGAACTAGAACGTGGTGATACTTAGAAATGATAAACCAAGAATTTGATCTTTAAGAAACGTTGCACAAGAAATACCTACAACTATTCGAACATGCTAAACCGTAGCAACAACTAATTTCGAGGACGAAATTCTTTTAAGTTGGGGAGACTGTAACAACTGTAAGAAAATCCCAACAAACTTAAACATTAAATCATAATTAGATAATAAGGCCCAATAAGAAACTTAGGCCCAATTAGGCCTATTAAGGATTTTAAATAGAACCTAATGTGTGAACACCGGCAATAACTAATTAAACGTTCTGACTCCCGAGCTGAGGTAAATAGCCTTGATAAATACCTATTTAAAAATATTTACAATATGAAAGATTCAAGAATCTTATTTAGCGCGTGAAAACATTAAATCGTTAAATATGGCGTATACGCGAAATTATCGTGTTTCAACGTTATTAATTAAGCAAATTGTTGGTAACAAACAAAATAAGCATTTTAATGATATTTTAGGTTACTTTTGTTTATCCAATAAGTTTTGGGTCGAGAATGTTAAACGAAAATGGAATACGATCGCGAGACGGGTCGGAATACGCGTTTTAATATCCTTTTAACCCTAGACTTAACCCTAAGTATAAAAGGAATGTAACCCCTTGTACCCTTCATTTTATCAGCCGCAACACACACACAAAAGTGTGTTCAGCCGTTCAAAATAACCAAGACTGGAGAGAGAGAGAGTGTGCGGCTGAGCCACGGCGGCACACGGCGGAGCTAAGGCGGCGGAGCAAGCTGGTTACACCTCCAAACACCTCTCTTCACGTTCTACAACCTTTTATTCTTGAGTCTCACAAGATCTCGCCTCTAGACGGGTCAAAACAGGGTGAGAAGCTGACGACGGCTAGGGTTTATTCTCAAACGAATGGTGGCTACAGGCTAAGGCCAGGTCTCGAGCAGGTTGCGGAGGGTTTAGACGATGAATGAGGAACAAAAAGGAGACATGCAGAGGTAATAAAGGCTACGGCTCCCGCAAGGACCACCGTAGACGGCGGTTTGGTGGCTGTGCAAGGTGATTTCGGTGATTTCTCCCCATCCAGTCGAAAAACAAAGGTAAGAGACGACTCCCCAAGCTCCGATCTACACATGCATGTTGATTTTATGAAGGTTTTTGATTCTGAAAGTGGTTTTGAGGTGTTATCACGGCTGTGGTGGTGACGAACAAACTGTTGGTGGTTGTGGAACAACCGGCGGTGGTAGTAGTCGGACCAGAAATGGCTCATGAAGGAGCTGTCACGATGGGGATCCTTCTGTTGTTGATATTGGATGTATAGAATGTCTGATTCGGTGGTTTGCTTGTTTCTAACTAAAAACCGAAGGTAAGAAACGATTACACGAGATTCGGTCTATAAATGCATGTTGTTTTCGTGAAAGTTTATGTTAAAGTGTGTATTGCTGAATGTTCTAGTGGCGAAGGCAGTTCCGGCAGGCCACCGGCGGTGGTGGTAGTGTTGTCAACATGGACGAATGGTGGTAGTCACGTGTGGAGCTTATTCATGAGTCGGTCAACAAAAGTCAACCTGAGATAGGGCTGGTCAAACCCCCAACAACAGTCAACATCTTAAAAACCGATCGCTTGATTTTATTCGTTATTTAAAAACGAGTTTAGAAACATGTTCGGGTTATGAAACATACGATCGGTTAATTAAATTAGATTGAACGTGAATTGAACGAGTGAGAAGGTAAAATCACACGCCATTAACTTTTAATACATGGTTTATTGTTAAACAAATAAATTAAAGTGGTTGAGCATTTGGGTTAACTAGATAAAATATGGTTCGTCATAATTACTTAATAATAAAATGTTTAATAAAACCATAACACGTGTGTGATTTATATTATACATTCGGAGTGGCATTTGTAAATAAATATCATTATAAATCCCTAAAACTTTATCATATAAATTCTGAATTAGACATAGCAAATTTTACAATGTGTTAATATCAATACCTATATAAAATGTTTGGATGTGGTAATAAGTGTTTAAATTGGTTTATTGTAACCATTGATATGTAATGTGGATACTTATGGAATTTGCTACATTGGGTATAAAATAACTTAGAAACTTAAATTAAATAGAACTTTTTAAATTGTGTACTCAATGAATGTTTAGGATACATATACAATTCTCATTTGAACATTTAGTCTTTATACACACACACACATATACGATATATATACAATCTATAGAATATTGTATACATTAATTAGTTATGTATAACCACATGTTTATAAACATGTTTAAATCCAACATGTTAACAATTTGTTTTATATACATATAGGTAAACAAAATGTAAATTAGGTTGGATTTATTATGATGAATGTGCATAGCTATACTATATACATTGTGATAGTGTTAAACAACTAGGAACTTGATACAAATGTTTAATTCAATCTTAATATGATTTTTTTTCATATATTACCACTATTATACTAAATTCTATGTAACCATGAATTCATAATAAGATTAACTATTTTTATAAGCATCTTTTTTATTATTAGTAACATTAACATAATCATTTTCTACTCTTTTAAGATTATTTAAAATCTTAGTATAATTTAATTTATATTATAAGAGTAATCCTACTCGACACATTAAAGATTTGTGATTCAAAGTTTGCAAATAATAAAGCTTATTAAAAACATGATTATCCATTCTAACATATGATATTATGCCATTTTCATATTCTTATAATTAATTAAAATTTGACAATAGTAATGTTATTAATATTACTAGTAAAATTAGTAATGTTATTAATATTATTAATAATAATTAATTTTTACTTTTAATAATAGTATAATCTGAGAATGTTTACTTACATTTAACCATAGAAATTAAATTATGTATAATTTTAAGCATTCTCTTATGCAATACTTACAACAATTATAATAGTTAGTATAAATAATGACTACATCATGTAAAATATCTTAGATACTAATGTTAATTGCAAATATTTTGTGATGTATGAAATACCTATTAATTAGTTCTAATACTAATAATTTAGGTGAATACATTATAATGAATATCTTATTGTCTTATAATACCTTATGCATTACATCAATTTATATTATTAGTAAAGCACCATGACTAGTAATACACTTAAACGATTTTATATTGATTGTCTCCCAAACTCGCAAACAAGGTGACCCAACTTTAAAATTTAAGACCATTAGTCACAATAAAAATTCAATTATCTTAGAAGACCATAAACATACTAGTCACATAAGTAGCATACTAATAACTATACTAAACATCGAATAATACCAACATTTGCACATACATTTAGATGTGCAAATATAAGGTAAGACTTTGTTAGGTATGGTAATATAAAGAAACTTTACACTAGTAAACTTTGAACACCTTAACCCAAAGAGCTCAACCACAGTAAACAACCATAAAGTATGGAATCTACAACTTATACATGTATAGATGGATACAAATAGGAACTTGCTTTGATGATAACTCTAGGAACATAGCAAATCATGCATAGTGGCACAATGACATGTTTGTACAGGAACAAAAGGAACCAGTTAAAGCAACCAGGTGAGTTCATGTGATCCCTTTTCTTTTTACTGTTTTGGGATACTGAAAGCATGCTCCATAAACTGTTTATAAAATTATATTTATGATGTGATAATGAACGTCCGTTTCAAATGTAATTGCTTCCCCTAGACATTAAACATAATTTACAGCCATTAACTCCGGAGGAGAGCCGGTGGGTATATGGGTAGTACTACTTGGGGAATCCCCCACGCACAGTGGCCCGAAAGGGTGGCCCTATAAAAATAGGGTTGAAACCACACTGAGGTTAATGTCAACCGTTGTGGCATATATTCGCTTTGACACATTTACACCGAGGGCAGGAACGGGTCTCGGAAAGGAAGTAGATTAAAATGTCATGTTACGGGCTAGCATTATAAGAGGCAAACGCTTGACATGGCACAGGGTTGGTTGTATTGATTTTGAATTATCACATGCTATTTATTATTGTGTCTGTAAACTAAAACTCATGAGCTCACCAACTTCATAGTTGACGTATTTTATCATGTCTTTCAGGTAATTAGAAACAGGTATGACTCGGATACAGAGTTGCTCGAACAAGAACATTACATGGAAAACTGAAGAACTTGACTTAAAGATTAATAAAGTGTGCTGATGCCTGGATGGACCCAATAACTCTAGAAAATCTCCCACTAGTTAAATCATATTTAGATTTGTTGTAAACAAATTAGATACTTAGACTAAACCTTTGGTTGAATTGTAATATATATATTTTGTCTTCCGCTTTTGAATCAATCGTTAGTCAAGCCCCCTGGTTGGGTTGTGACAATTCCCTGTCGAATCCGTAGGGTTTTGAGCTGCCATACCTTCTCCAAGTTCGTTTCTCATCCCGTGGTGTTCAATTTTGATCAATACATTGTCTCTACATCGACGGATTGCCACGGGGCATGGTTATTTCGATTGGAAAACCCTCGACTAGGCTTCCGCACTATTCGAGGGCCTACTGAGCAGAATCCGCAAGGAACGGAGTGGTTTCCAAGGTCCAACAAAATAGTATTTTTTGGGTGCATGTTATGTCTCTAGTTCTGTGTATCGTAGGATTTTGATGTATAAAGTTTATATCAGAATTGAAATAGACTATTATGTTTTGTTCGTTTACGTTTGTTTAAGTTTAATATGTTTCACTTTGACTTTTTGTATAATACAGACCCATTCGTGCGAATGATACCTACGAATGAGTTCATTCGCACGAACGAAAGACTGGCGAATGGGTCACTCGCATGACTCATTTGGTAGACCAGGCCATTCGGCTGTGCCATTCGCCCGAACGAGTGTTTCGTACAAATGATTCGGCCAAATGAGTACAGCCTATATATAAACCCGCAAACAGTATACTTTCACAACTTTTCTGACCACTGAACATTCCCTGTCACATCCGTAGGGTTTTTAGCCGCCATCCCTTCTCCAAGTTCGTTTCTCATCCCCATGGAGTTCGATTTTCATCAAAACATTGTCTCCGCATAGTCAGATTGCCACGAGGCTTAGTTATTTCTATTGGAGAACCCTTGAATAGGATTGTGCACTATTAGAGGGCCTGCTGAGCAGAGTCCGCAAGGAACAGAGTGGTTTCCAAGGTCCTACCAAGTGGTATTTTGTTAGTGCATGCTATGTCCCTAGTTTTGTGTATTGTAGGATTTGATGTATAATGTTTATATCAGTAATGAAATAGACTATTCTGTTTTGTTCATTTACGTTTATTTAAGTTTAGTATGCTTGACTTTGAGTTTTTCTATAATACAGACTCATTCGTGCGAATGATACCTACGAATGAGTTCATTCGTATGAATGAACGACTAGCGAATGTCTGAGGCAAACGAGTGAGCCACTCACATGACTCATTAGGATGACCAGCTCATTCGGCTGAGCCGTTTGCCCGAATGAGTGTTTTGTACAACTCATTCGTTCGAATGATTACAGCCTATATATAGACCAGCAAACAGAATGTTTTCACAACTTTTCAGACCACTGAACATTCCCTGTCACATTTGTAGGGTTTTGAGCTGCCATCCCTTCTCCAAGTTCGTTTCTCATCCCCGTGGTGTTCGATTTTGACCAAAACGTTGTCTCCGCGTCGTTGAATTGCCACGGGGCTTGGTGATTTTGATTGGAAAACCTTCGAATACGATTTCGCACTATTCGAGGGCCTATTGAGCAGAATCCGCAAGGTACGGAGTGGTTTCCAAGGTCATACAAAGTAGTATTTTGTTGGCGCATGTAATGTCACTTGTTCAGTGTATTGTAGGATTTTAATGTATAAAGTTTATATTAGTAATTAAATAGACTATTCTGTCTTGTTCGTTTACGTTTGTTTAAGTTTAGTATGTTTGACTTTGACTTTTTCTAAAATACAGACCCATTCGTGCGAATGATACCTACGAATGAGTTCATTCTCACGAATGAAAGACTAGCGAATGCCTGAGGCAAACAAATGAGTCACTCGCATGACTCATTTGGTTGACCAGGTCGTTCGGCTGAGCCATTCGCCCGAGCGAGTGTTTCGTCCAAATCATTCTGTCGAATGAGTACAGCCTGTATATAGACCTGCAAAGAAAATACTTTCACAAATTTTCTGACCACTGAACATTCCATGTCACATCCGTAGGGTTTTGAGTTGCCATCCCTTCTCCAAGTTCGTTTCTCATCCCCGTGGTGTTCGATTTTGATCAAAACGTTGTCTCCGCATAGTCAGATTGCCACGAGGCATGGTTATTTCGATTGGAAAACCCTCGCATAGGATTGCGCACTATTAGAGGGCCTGCTGAGCAGAATCCGCAAGGAACAGAGTGGTTTACAAGGTCCTACAAAGTGGTATTTTGTTAGTGTATGTAATGTCCTTAGTTTTGTGTATTGTAGGATTTTGATGTATAAAGTTTATATTATTAATGAAATAGACTATTATGTTTTGTTCGTTTACATTTGTTTAAGTTTAGTATGTTTGACTTTGACTATTTCTGTAACACAGACTCATTCGTGCGAATGATACCTACGAATGAGTTCATTCGTACGAATGAACGACTAGCGAATGTCTGAGGCAAACGAATGATCCACTCATATGTCTCATTAGGTTCACCAGCTCATTCGGCTTAGTCGTTTGCCCGAACGAGTGTTTCGTACACCCCATTCGTCCGAATGATTACAACCTATATATAGACCTGTAAACAGAATACTTTCACAACTTTTTGACCCCTGAACATTCCCTGTCACATCTGTAGGGTTTTGAGCTGCCATCCTTCTCCAAGTTCGTTTCTCATCCCCGTGGTGTTCAATTTTGATCAAAACATTGTCTCCACATAGTCAGATTGCCACGAGGCTTGGTTATTTCGATTGGAAAACCCTCGCATAGGATTGCGCACTATTAGAGGGCCTGCTGAGCAGAATCCGCAAGGAACAGAGTGGTTTACAAGGTCCTACAAAGTGGTATTCTATTAGTGCATGTAATGTCCCTAGTTTTGTGTATTGTAGGATTTTGATGCATAAAGTTTATATCATTTATGAAATAGACTATTCTGTTTTGTTCGTTTACGTTTGTTTAAGTTTAGTATGTTTGACTTTGCCTATTTCTGTAATACAGACTCATTCGTGCGAATGATACCTACGAATGAGTTCATTCGTACGAATGAACGACTAGCGAATGTCTGAGGCAAACGACTGAGCCACTCACATGTCTCATTAGGTTGACCAGCTCATTCGGCTTAGCCGTTTGCCCGAACGAGTGTTTCGTACAACTCATTCGTCCGAATGATTACAACCTATATATAGACCTGCAAACAGAATACTTTCACAACTTTTCCGACCCCTGAACATTACCTGTCACATCTGTAGGGTTTTGAGCTGCCATCCCTTCTCCAAGTTCGTTTCTCATCCCCGTGGTGTTCGATTTTGATCAAAACGTTGTCTCCGCATAGTCAGATTGCCACGAGGCTTGGTTATTTCGATTGGAAAACCCTCGAATAGGATTGCGGACTATTAGAGGGACTGCTGAGCAGAATCCGAAAGGAACAGAGTGGTTTCCAAGGTCCTACAATGTGGTATATTGTTAGCGCATGTAATGTCCCTAGTTTTGTGTATTGTAGGATTTTGATGTATAAAGTTTATATCATTAATGAAATAGACTATTTTGTTTTGTTCGTTTACGTTTGTTTAAGTTTAGTATGTTTGACTTTGACTTTTTCTATAATCCAAACTCATTCGTGCGAATGATACCTACGAATGAGTTCATTTGTACGAATGAACGACTAGCGAATGTCTGAGGCAAACGAGTGAGCCACTCACATGACTCATTAGGATGACCAGCTCATTCGGCTGAGCCGTTTGCCCGAATGAGTGTTTCGTACAACTCATTCGTCCGAATGATTACAGCCTATATATAGACCTGCAAACATAATGTTTTCACAACTTTTCTGACCCTTGAACATTCCCTGTCACATCCGTGGGTTTTGAGCCGCCATCCCTTCTCCAAGTTCGTTTCCCATCCCAGGGTGTTCGATTTTGATCAAAAGGTTGTCTCCGCATCATCGAAATGCCACGGGGCTTGGTGATTTATATTGGAAAACCCTGGAATATGATTTCGCACTATTCGAGGGCCTGCTGAGCAGAATCCGCAAGGAACGTAGTGGTTTACAAGGTCCTACAAAGTGGTATATTGTTGGTGCATGTAATGACACTAGTTCAGTGTATTGTAGGATTATGATGTATAAAGTTTATATCATAATTGAAATAGACTATTCTGTTTTGTTCGTTTACGTTTGTTTAAGTTTAATATGTTTGACTTTGACTTTTTGTATAATACAGACCCATTCGTGCAAATGATACCTACGAATTAGTTCATTCACACGAACGAAAAACTAGCGAATGTTTGAGGCAAACGAATGAGTCACACGCATGACTCATTTGGTTGACCAGGTCATTCGGCTGAGCCATTCGCCCGAACGAGAGTTTCGCACAGATGATTCGGCCAAATGAGTACAGCCTATACATAGACCTGCAAACAGAATACTTTACAACTTTTCTGACCACTGAACATTCCCTGTCACATCCGTAGGGTTTTTAGCCGCCATCCCTTCTCCAAGTTCGTTTCTAATCCCCGTGGTGTTCGATTTTTATCAAAACATTGTCTCCGCATAGTCAGATTACCACGAGGCAAGGCTATTTTGATTAGAGAACCCTCAAATAGGATTGCGCACTATTAGACGGCCTACTGAGCAGAATCCGCTAGGAACAGAGTGGTTTCCAAGGTCCTACAAAGTGGTATTTTGTTAGGGTATGCAATGTCACTAGTTTTGTGTGTTGTAGGATTTTGATGTATAAAGTTCATATCAGTAATGAAATAGACTATTCTGTTTTGTTCGTTTACGTTTGTTTAAGTTTAGTATGCTTGACTTTGACTTTTTCTATAATACAGACTCATTCGTGCGAATGATACCTACGATTGAGTTCATTTGCACGAATGAACGACTAGCGAACGTGTGAGGCAAACGAATGAGCCACTCACATGACTCATTAGGCAGACCAGCTCATTTGGCTAAGCCATTTTCCCGAATGGGTGTTTCGTACAACTCATTCGTCCGAATGACTACATCCTATATATAGACCTGCAAACAGAAAGTTTTCACACCTTTTCTGACCCCTAAACATTCCCTATCACCTCCGTAGGGCTTTGAGCCGCCATCCCTTCTCCAAGTTCGTTTCTCATCCCCGTGGTGTTCGATTTTGATCAAAACGTTGTCTCCGCATCATCGAATTGCCACGGTGCTTGGTGATTTTGATTGGAAAACCCACGAATATGAGTTCGAACTATTCAAGGGCCTGTTAAGCAGAGTTTGCAAGGAACGGAGTGGTTTCCAAGGTCCTACAAAGTGGTATTTTGTTGGTGCATGTAATGTCACTAGTTTAGTGTATTGTAGGATTTTGATGTACAAAGTCTATATCAGTAATTAATTAGACAATTCTGTTTTGTTCGTTTAAGTTTGTTTATGTTTCGTATGTTTGACTTTGACTTTTTCTAAAATACAGACCCATTCGTGCGAATGATACCTACGAACAAGTTCATTCGCACGAATGAAAGAGTGGCGAATGTCTGAGGAAAACGAATAAGTCACTCGCATGACTCATTTGGTTGAGCAGGTCATTCGGCTGAGCCATTCGCCCGAACGAGTGTTTCGGAGAAATCATTCGGCCGAATGAGTACAGCCTATATATAGACCTGCAAAGAAAATACTTTCACAACTTTTCTGACCACTAAACATTCCATGTCACATCCGTAGAGTTTTGAGCCGCCATCCCTTCTCCATGTTCGTTTGTCATCCCCGTGGTGTTCGATTTTGATCAAAACGTTGTATCCGCATAGTCAGATTGCCACGCGGCTTGGTTATTTCAATTGGAAAACCCTAGAATAGGATTGCGCACTATTAGAGGGCCTGCTGAGCAGAATCCGCAAGGATAATAGTGGTTTCCAAGGTCCTACAAAGTGGTATTTTGTTAGTGCATGTAGTGTCCCTAGTTCTGTGTATTGTAGGATTTTGATGTATAATGTTTACTTTTTCTATAATACACACTCACTCATGCGAAGGATACCTACGGTTGAGTTCATTCGCAACAATGAACGACTAGCGAATGTGCTCGGCAAATGAATAAGCCACTCACATGACTCATTAGGCTGACCAGCAGATTTGGCTGAGCCATTTTCCCGAATGAGTAATTCGTACAACTCATTCGTCCGAATGATTACATCCTATATATAGACCTGCAAACAAAAAGTTTTCACAACTTTTCTAACCCCTGAACATTCCCTGTCACATCCGTAGCGCTTTGAGCCGCCATCCCTTCTCCAAGTTCGTTTCTCATCCCTGCGGTGTTCGATTTTGATCAAAACGTTGTCTCCGCGTCGTCGAATTGCCACGGGGTTTGGTGATTTTGAATGGAAAACCCACGAATATGATTTTACACTATTCGAGGGCCTGTTGAGCAAAATCCGCAAGGAACAAAGTGGTTTCCATTGTCCTACAAAGTGGTATTTTGTTGGTGCGTGTAATGTCACTAGTACAGTGTATTGTAGGATTTTGATGTACAAAGTTTATATCAGCAATTAAATAGAAAATTATGTTTTGTTCGTCTATGTTTGTTTGAGTTTAGTATGTTTGACTTTGACTTTTTCTAAAATACAGACCCATTCGTGCGAATGATACCTACGAATGAGTTCATTCGCACGAATGAAAGACTAGTGAATGTATCAGGCAACCAAATGAGTCACTCGCATGACTCATTTGGTTGACCAGGTCATTCGACTGAGCCATTCGCCCGAACGAGTTTTTCGTAGAAATCCTTCGGCCAAATGAGTACATCCTATATATAGACCTTCAAACAAAATACTTTCACAAATTTTCTGACCACTGAACATTCCCTGTCACATCTGTAGGGTTTTGAGCCGCCATCCCTTCTCCAAGTTCGTTTCTCATCCCCGTGGTGTTCGATTTAGATCAGTACGTTGTCTCCGCATCGTCGGATTGCCACGGGGCATGGTTATTTCGAATGGAAAAAACTCGAATAGGCTTCCGCACTATTCGAGGGCCTACTGAGCATACTCCGCAAGGAACAGAGTGGTTTCCAAGGTCCTACAAAGTGGTATTTTGTTAGTGCATGTAATGTTCCTTGTTCTGTGTATTGAAGGATTTTTATGTATAAAGTTTATATCCGTAATGAAATAGACTATTCTGTTTTGATCGTTTACGTTTGTTTAAGTTTATTATGTTTGACTTTGACTTTTTCTATAATACAGACTCATTCATGCGAATGACACCTACGAATGGGTTCATTCGCATGAATAAACGACTAGCGAATGTCTGAGGCAAACGAAATGAGCCACTCACATGACTTATTAGGCTGACCAGCTCATTCAGCTAAGCCATTTTCCCGAATGAGTGTTTCATACAACTCATTCGTCCGAATGATTACAGTCTATATTTAGACCTGCAAACAGAATGTTTTCACAACTTTTCTGACCCCTGAACATTCTCTGTCGCATCCGTAGTATTTTGAGCCGCTATCCCTTCTCAAAGTTCGTTTCTCATCCCCGTGGTGTTCGATTTTGATCAAAACGTTTCTCCGCATCGTTGAATTGCCACGGGGCTTGGTGATTTGGATTGGAAAACCCTCGAATATGATTTCGCACTATTCTAGGGCCTGTTGAGCAGAATCCGCAAGGAACGGAGTGGATTCCAAGGTCCTACAAAGTGGTATTTTGTTGGTGCGTGTAATGTCACTAGTTCAGTGTATTGTAGGATTTTGATGTACAAAGTTTATATCAGTAATTAAATAGACAATTCTGTTTTGTTCGTTTAAGTTTGTTTATGTTTAGTATGTTTGACTTTGTCTTTCTCTAAAATACTGACCCATTCGTGCGAATGATACCTACGAATGAGTTCATTCGCACAAATGAAAGAGTAGCGAATGTCTGAGGCAAACGAATGAGTCACTCGCATGACTCATTTGGTTGAGCAGGTCATTCGGCTGAGCCATTCGCCCGAACGAGTGTTTCGGACAAATCATTCGGCCGAATGAGTACAGCCTATATATAGACCCGCAAAGAAAATACTTTCACAACTTTTCTGACCACTGAACATTCCATGTCACATCCGTAGAGTTTTGAGCCGCCATCCCTTCTCCATGTTCGTTTCTCATCCCCGTGGTGTTCGATTTTGATCAAAACGTTGTCTCCGCATAGTCAGATTGCCACGCGGCTTTGTTATTTCAATTGGAAAACCCTAGAATAGGATTGCGCACTATTAGAGGGCCTGCTGAGCAGAATCCGCAAGGATAAGAGTGGTTTCCAAGGTCCTACAAAGTGGTATTTTGTTAGTGCATGTAATGTCCCTAGTTCTGTGTATTGTAGGATTTTGATGTATAATGTTTATATCAGTACTGAAATAGACTATTCTGTTTTGTTCGTTTACGTTTGTTTAAGTTTAGTATGTTTGAGTTTGACTTTTTCTATAATACACACTCAATCGTGCGAAGGATACCTATGAATGAGATCATTCGCACGAATGAACGACTAGCGAATGTCTGAGGCAAATGAATGAGCCACTCACATGACTCATTAGGTTGACCAGCTCATTCGGCTGAGCCATTTTCCTGAATGAGTGTTTCGTACAACTAATTCGTCCGAAAGATTACAGCCTATATATAGACCTGCAAACAGAATGTTTTCACAACTTTTCTGACCCCTGAACATTCCCTGTCACATTCTTAGGGTTTTGAGCCGCCATCCCTTCTCCAAGTTCGTTTCTCATTCCCGTGGTGTTCGATTTTGATCTAAACGTTTTCTCCGCATCGTTGAATTGCCACGGGGCTTGGTGATTTTGAATGGAAAACCCACAAATATGATTTCACACTATTCGAGGGCCTGTTGAGCAGAATCCGCAAGGAACGGAGTGGATTCCAAGTCCTACAAAGCGGTATTTTGTTGGTGCGTGTAATGTCACTAGTTCAGTGTATTGTCGGATTTTGATGTACAAAGTTTATATCAGTAATTAAATAGACAATTCTGTTTTGTTCGTCTACGTCTGTTTGAGTTTAGTATGTTTGACTTTGACTTTTTCTAAAATACAGACCCATTCGTGCGAATGATACCTACGAATGAGTTCATTCGCACGAATGAAACACTAGTGAATGTCTGAGACAAACAAATGAGTCACTCGCATGACTCATTTGGTTGACCAGGTCATTCGGCTGACCCATTCGCCCGAACTAGTTTTTCGTAGAAATCATTCGGCCGAATGAGTACATCCTATATATAGACCTTCAAACAATTACTTTCACAAATTTTCTAACCACTGAACATTCCCTGTCACATCTGTAGGGTTTTGAGCCGCCATCCCTTCTCCAAGTTCGTTTCTCATCCCCGTGGTGTTCGATTTTGATCAGTACGTTGTCTCCGCATCGTCGGATTGCCATGGGCATTGTTATTTTCGATTGGAAAACCCTCGAATAGGCTTCCGCACTATTCGAGGGCCTACTAAGCAGACTCCGCAAGGAACAGAGTGGTTTCCAAGGTCCTACAAAGTGGTATTTTGTTAGTGCATGTAATGTTCCTAGTTCTGTGTATTGTAGGATTTTTTTGTATAAAGTTTATATCCGTAATGAAATAGACTATTCTGTTTTGATCGTTTACGTTTGTTTAAGTTTAGTATATTTGACTTTGACTTTTTCTATAATACAGACTCATTCGTGCGAATGATACCTACGGCTGAGTTCATTTGCACGAATGAACGACTAGCGAATGTGTGAGGCAAACGAATGAGCCACTCACATGACTCATTAGGCTGACCAGCTCATTTGGCTGAGGAATTTTCCCGAATGAGTGTTTCGTACAACTCATTCGTCCGAATGGTTACATCCTATATATAGACCTGCAAACAGAAAGTTTTCACAACTTTTCTGACCCCTGAACATTCCCTGTCACATCCGTTGGGCTTTGAGCCGCCATGCCTTCTCCAAGTTTGTTTCTCATCCCCGTGGTGTTCGATTTTGATCAAAACGTTGTCTCCGCGTCGTCGAATTGCCACGGGGCTTGGTGATTATGAATGGAAAACCCACGAATATGATTTCACACTATTCGAGGGCCTGTTGAGCAGAATCCGCAAGGAACGAAGTGGATTCCAAGGTCCTACAAAGTGGTAATTTGTTGGTGCGTGTAATGTCACTTGTACTGTGTATTGTAGGATTTTGATGTACAAAGTTTATATCAGTAATTAAATAGACAATTTTGTTTTGTTCGTCTACGTTTGTTTGGGTTTAGTATGTTTGATTTTGACTTATACTAAAATACAGACCCATTCGTGCGAATGATACCTACGAATGAGTTCATTCGCACGAATGAAAGACTAGTGAATGTCTGAGGCAAACAAATGAGTCACTCGCATGACTCATTTGGTTGACCAGGTCATTCTGCTGAGCCATTCGCCCGAACGAGTTTTTCGTAGAAATCATTTGGCCGAATGAGTACATCCTATATATAGACCTTCAAACAAAATACTTTCACAAATTTTCTGACCACTGAACATTCCCTGTCACATCTGTAGGGTTTTGAGCCGTCATCCCTTCTCCAAGTTCGTTTCTCATCCCCGTGGTGTTCGATTTTGATCAGTATGTTGTCTCTGCGTCGTCGGATTGCCACGGGGCATGGTTATTTTGATTGGAAAACCCTCAAATAGGCTTCCGCACTATTCGAGGGCCTACTGAGCAGACTCCGCAAGGAACAGAGTGGTTTCCAAGGTCCTACAAAGTGGTATTTTGTTAGTGCATGGAATGTCCCTAGTTCTGTGTATTGTAGGATTTTGATGTATAATGTTTATATCAGTAATGAAATAGACTATTCTGATTTGATCGTTTACATTTGTTTAAGTTTAGTATGTTTGACTTTGACTTTTTCTAAAATACAACTCAATCGTGCGAATGATACCTATGAATGAGTTCATTCGCACGAATGAACAACTAGCGAATGTCTGAGGCAAATGAATGAGCCACTCACATGACTCATTAGGTTGACCAGCTCATTCGGCTGAGCCATTTCCCGAATGAGTGTTTCGTACAACTCATTCGTCCGAAAGATTACATCCTATATATAGACCTGCAAACAGAATGTTTTCACAACTTTTCTGACCCCTGAACATTCCCTGTCACATTCTTAGGGTTTTGAGCCGCCATCCCTTCTCCAAGTTCGTTTCTCATTCCCGTGGTGTTCGATTTTGATCAAAACGTTTTCTCCGCATTGTTGAATTGCCACGGGGCTTGGTGATTTTGAATGGAAAACCCTCGAATATGATTTCACACTATTCGAGGGCCTGTTGAGCAGAATCCGCAAGGAACGGAGTGGATTCAAAGGTCCTACAAAGTGGTAATTTGTTGGTGCGTCTAATGTCACTAGTTCAGTGTATTGTAGGATTTTGATGTACAAAGTTTATATCAGTAATTAAATAGACAATTCTGTTTTGTTCGTCTACGTCTGTTTGAGTTTAGTATGTTTGACTTTGACTTTTTCTAAAATACAGACCCATTCGTGCGAATGATACCTACGAATGAGTTCATTCGCACGAATGAAAGACTAGTGAATGTCTGAGGCAAACAAATGAGTCACTCGCATGACTCATTTGGTTGACCAGGTCATTCGGCTGAGCCATTCGCCCGAACGAGTTTTTCGTAGAAATCATTCGGCCGAATGAGTACATCCTATATATAGACCTTCAAACAAAATACTTTCACAAATTTTCTAACCACTGAACATTCCCTGTCACATCTGTAGGGTTTTGAGCCGCCATCCCTTCTCCAAGTTCGTTTCTCATCCCGTGGTGTTCGATTTTGATCAGTACGTTGTCTCCGCATCGTCGGATTGCCATGGGCATGGTTATTTCGATTGGAAAACCCTCGAATAGGCTTCCGCACTATTCGAGGGCCTACTAAGCAGACTCCGCAAGGAACAGAGTGGTTTCCAAGGTCCTACAAAGTGGTATTTTGTTAGTGCATGTAATGTTCCTAGTTCTGTGTATTGTAGGATTTTTGTATAAAGTTTATATCCGTAATGAAATAGACTATTCTGTTTTGATCGTTTACGTTTGTTTAAGTTTAGTATATTTGACTTTGACTTTTTCTATAATACAGACTCATTCGTGCGAATGATACCTACGGTTGAGTTCATTTGCACGAATGAACGACTAGCGAATGTGTGAGGCAAACGAATGAGCCACTCACATGACTCATTAGGCTGACCAGCTCATTTGGCTGAGCAATTTTCCCGAATGAGTGTTTCGTACAACTCATTCGTCCGAATGATTACATCCTATATATAGACCTGCAAACAGAAAGTTTTCACAACTTTTCTGACCCCTGAACATTCCCTGTCACATCCGTTGGGCTTTGAGCCGCCATGCCTTCTCCAAGTTTGTTTCTCATCCCCGTGGTGTTCGATTTTGATCAAAACGTTGTCTCCGCGTCGTCGAATTGCCACGGGGCTTGGTGATTATGAATGGAAACCCACGAATATGATTTCACACTATTCGAGGGCCTGTTGAGCAGAATCCGCAAGGAACGAAGTGGATTCCAAGGTCCTACAAAGTGGTATTTGTTGGTGCGTGTAATGTCACTAGTACTGTGTATTGTAGGTTTGATGTACAAAGTTTATCAGTAAATAAATAGACAATTTTTTGTTCGTCTATGTTTGTTTGGTTTAGTATGTTTGATTTTGACTTTTACTAAAATACAGACCCATTCGTGCGAATGATACCTACGAATGAGTTAATTCGCACCAATGAAAGACTAGTAAATGTCTGAGGCAAACAAATGAGTCACTCGCATGACTCATTTGGTTGACCAGGTCATTCTGCTGAGCCATTCGCCCGAACGATTTTTTCGTAGAAATCATTTGGCCGAATGAGTACATCCTATATATAGACCTTCAAACACAATACTTTCACAACTTTTCTGACCACTGAACATTCCCTGTCACATCTGTAGGGTTTTGAGCAGCCATCCCTTCTCCAAGTTCGTTTCTCATCCCCGTGGTGTTCGATTTTGATCAGTACGTTGTCTCCGCATCGTCGGATTGCCACGGGGCATGGTTATTTTGATTGGAAAACCCTCGAATAGGCTTCCGCACTATTCGAGGGCCTACTGAGCAGACTCCGCAAGGAACAGAGTGGTTTCCAAGGTCCTACAAAGTGGTATTTTGTTAGTGCATGTAATGTCCCTAGTTCTGTGTATTGTAGGATTTTGATGTATAAAGTTTATATCAGTAATGAAATAGACTATTCTGTTTTGATCGTTTACGTTTGTTTAAGTTTAGTATGTTTGACTTTGACTTTTTCTAAAATACAAACTCTTTCGTGCGAATGATACCTAGAATGAGTTCATTTCGCACGAATGAACGACTAGCGAATGTCTGAGGCAAACGAATGAGCCACTCACATGACTCATTAGGTTGACCAGCTCATTCGGCTGAGCCATTTTCCGAATGAGTGTTTCGTACAACTCATTCGTCCGAATGATTACACCCTATATATAGACCTGCAAACAGAATGTTTTCACAACTTTTCTGACCCTGAACATTCCCTGTCACATCCGTAGGGTTTTGAGCCGCCATCCCTTCTCCAAGTTCGTTTCTCATCCCCGTGGTGTTCGATTTTGATAAAAACGTTGTCTCCGCATCGTCGAATTGCCACGGGGCTTGGTGATTTTGAATGGAAAACCCACGAATATGATTTCACACTATTCGAGGGCCTGTTGAGCAGAATCCGCAAGGAACGGAGTGGATTCCAGGTCCTACAAAGTGGTATTTGTTGGTGTGTGTAATGTCACTAGTTCAGTGTATTGTAGGATTTTGATGTACAAAGTTTATATCAGTAATTAAATAGACAATTCTGTTTTGTTCGTCTACGTTTGTTTGAGTTTAGTATGTTTGACTTTGACTTTTTCTAAAATACAGACCCATTCGTGCGAATGATACCTACGAATGAGTTCATTCGCACGAATGAAAGACTAGTGAATGTCTGAGGCAAACAAATGAGTCACTCGCATGACTCATTTGGTTGACCAGGTCATTCGGCTGAGCCATTCGCCCGAACGAGTTTTCGTAGAAATCATTCGGCCGAATGAGTACATCCTATATATAGACCTTCAAACAAATACTTTCACAAATTTTCTAACCACTGAACATTCCCTGTCACATCTGTAGGGTTTTGAGCCGCCATCCCTTCTCCAAGTTCGTTTCTCATCCCCGTGGTGTTCGATTTTGATCAGTACGTTGTCTCCGCATCGTCGGATTGCCATGGGCATGGTTATTTCGATTGGAAAACCCTCGAATAGGCTTCCGCACTATTCGAGGGCCTACTAAGCAGACTCCGCAAGGAACAGAGTGGTTTCCAAGGTCCTACAAAGTGGTATTTTGTTAGTGCATGTAATGTCCTAGTTCTGTGTATTGTAGGATTTTTATGTATAAAGTTTATATCCGTAATGAAATAGACTATTCTGTTTTGATCGTTTACGTTTGTTTAAGTTTAGTATATTTGACTTTGACTTTTTCTATAATACAGACTCATTCGTGCGAATGATACCTACGGTTGAGTTCATTGCACGAATGAACGACTAGCGAATGTGTGAGGCAAACGAATGAGCCACTCACATGACTCATTAGGTGACCAGCTCATTTGGCTGAGCCAATTTTCCGAATGAGTGTTTCGTACAACTCATTCGTCCGAATGAGTTACATCCTATATATAGACCTGCAAACAGAAAGTTTTCACAACTTTTCTGACCCCTGAACATTCCCTGTCACATCCGTTGGGTTTTGAGCCGCCATGCCTTCTCCAAGTTTTTCTCATCCCCGTGGTGTTCGATTTTGATCAAAACGTTGTCTCCGCATCGTCGAATTGCCACGGGGCTTGGTGATTATGAATGGAAAACCCACGAATATGATTTCACACTATTCGAGGGCCTGTTGAGCAGAATCCGCAAGGAACGGAGTGGATTCCAAGGTCCTACAAAGTGGTATTGTTGTGGTGCGTGTAATGTCACTAGTACTGTGTATTGTAGGATTTTGATGTACAAAGTTTATATCAGTAATTAAATAGACAATTCTGTTTTGTTCGTCTACGTTTGTTTTAGTTTAGTATGTTTGACTTTGACTTTTACTAAAATACAGACCCATTCGTGCGAATGATACCTACGAATGAGTTCATTCGCACGAATGAAAGACTAGTGAATGTCTGAGGCAAACAATGAGTCACTCGCATGACTCATTTGGTTGACCAGGTCATTCTGCTGAGCCATTCGCCCGAACGAGTTTTTCGTAGAAATCATTTGGCCGAATGAGTACATCCTATATATAGACCTTCAAACAAAATACTTTCACAATTTTCTGACCACTGAACATTCCCTGTCACATCTGTAGGGTTTTGAGCCGCCATCCCTTCTCCAAGTTCGTTTCTCATCCCCGTGGTGTTCGATTTTGATCAGTACGTTGTCTCCGCATCGTCGGATTGCCACGGGGCATGGTTATTTGATTGGAAACCCTCGAATAGGCTTCCGCACTATTCGAGGGCCTACTGAGCAGACTCCGCAAGGAACAGAGTGGTTTCCAAGGTCCTACAAAGTGGTATTTTGTTAGTGCATGTAATGTCCCTAGTTCTGTGTATTGTAGGATTTTGATGTATAAGTTTATATCAGTAATGAAATAGACTATTCTGTTTTGATCGTTTACGTTTGTTTAAGTTTAGTATGTTTGACTTTGACTTTTTCTAAAATACAGACTCATTCGTGCGAATGATACCTACGAATGAGTTCATTTCGCAATGAACGACTAGCGAATGTCTGAGGCAAACGAATGAGCCACTCACATGACTCATTAGGTTGACCAGCTCATTCGGCTGAGCCATTTCCCGAATGAGTGTTTCGTACAACTCATTCGTCCGAATGATTACAGCCTATATATAGACCTGCAAACAGAATGTTTTCACAACTTTTCTGACCCCTGAACATTCCCTGTCACATCCGTAGGGTTTTGAGCCGCCATCCCTTCTCCAAGTTCGTTTCTCATCCCCGTGGTGTTCGATTTTGATAAAAACGTTGTCTCCGCATCGTCGAATTGCCACGGGGCTTGGTGATTTGAATGGAAAACCCACGAATATGATTTCACACTATTCGAGGGCCTGTTGAGCAGAATCCGCAAGGAACGGAGTGGATTCCAGGTCCTACAAAGTGGTATATTTTGTTGGTGTGTAATGTCACTAGTTCTGTGTATTGTAGGATTTTGATGTACAAGTTTATATCAGTAATTAAATAGACAATTCTGTTTTGTTCGTCTACGTTTGTTTGAGTTTAGTATGTTTGACTTTGACTTTTTCTAAAATACAGACCCATTCGTGCGAATGATACCTACGAATGAGTTCATTCGCACGAATGAAACACTAGTGAATGTCTGAGGCAAACAAATGAGTCACTCGCATGACTCATTTGGTTGACCAGGTCATTCGGCTGAGCCATTCGCCCGAACGAGTTTTCGTAGAATCATTCGGCCGAATGAGTACATCCTATATATAGACCTTCAAACAAATTACTTTCACAAATTTTCTAACCACTGAACATTCCCTGTCACATCTGTAGGGTTTTGAGCCGCCATCCCTTCTCCAAGTTCGTTTCTCATCCCCGTGGTGTTCGATTTTGATCAGTACGTTGTCTCCGCATCGTCGGATTGCCATGGGCATGGTTATTTCGATTGGAAAACCCTCGAATAGGCTTCCGCACTATTCGAGGGCCTACTAAGCAGACTCCGCAAGGAACAGAGTGGTTTCCAAGGTCCTACAAAGTGGTATTTGTTAGTGCATGTAATGTTCCTAGTTCTGTGTATTGTAGGATTTTTATGTATAAAGTTTATATCCGTAATGAAATAGACTATTCTGTTTTGATCGTTTACGTTTGTTTAAGTTTAGTATATTTGACTTTGACTTTTCTATAATACAGACTCATTCGTGCGAATGATACCTACGGTTGAGTTCATTTGCACGAATGAACGACTAGCGAATGTCTGAGGCAAACGAATGAGCCACTCACATGACTCATTAGGCTGACCAGCTCATTTGGCTGAGCAATTTCCCGAATGAGTGTTTCGTACAACTCATTCGTCCGAATGGTTACATCCTATATATAGACCTGCAAACAGAAGTTTTCACAACTTTTCTGACCCCTGAACATTCCCTGTCACATCCGTTGGGCTTTTGAGACGCCATGCCTTCTCCAAGTTCGTTTCTCATCCCCGTGGTGTTCGATTTTGATCAAAACGTTGTCTCCGCATCGTCGAATTTCCACGGGGCTTGGTGATTATGAATGGAAAACCCACGAATATGATTTCACACTATTCGAGGGCCTTGAGCAGAATCCGCAAGGAACGGAGTGGATTCCAAGGTCCTACAAAGTGGTAATTGTTGGTGCGTGTAATGTCACTAGTACTGTGTATTGTAGGATTGTGATATACAAAGTTTATATCAGTAATTAATAGACAATTCTGTTTTGTTCGTCTATGTTGTTTGAGTTTAGTATGTTGATTTGACATTTACTAAAATACAGACCCATTCGTGCGAATGATACCTACGAATGAGTTCATTCGCACCAATGAAAGACTAGTGAATGTCTGAGGCAAACAAATGAGTCACTCGCATGACTCATTTGGTTGACCAGGTCATTCTGCTGAGCCATTCGCCCGAACGAGTTTTTCGTAGAAATCATTTGCCGAATGAGTACATCCTATATATAGACCTTCAAACAAAATACTTTCACAAATTTCTAACCACTGAACATTCCCTGTCACATCTGTAGGGTTTTGAGCCGCCATCCCTTCTCCAAGTTCGTTTCTCATCCCCGTGGTGTTCGATTTTGATCAGTACGTTGTCTCCGCATCGTCGGATTGCCATGGGCATGGTTATTTCGATTGGAAAACCCTCGAATAGGCTTCCGCACTATTCGAGGGCCTATTGAGCAGACTCCGCAAGGAACATAGTGGTTTCAAGGTCCTACAAAGTGGTATTTGTTAGTGCATGTAATGTTCCTAGTTCTGTGTATTGTAGGATTTTTATGTATAAAGTTTATATCCGTAATGAAATAGACTATTCTGTTTTGATCGTTTACGTTTGTTTAAGTTTAGTATATTTGACTTTGACTTTTTCTATAATACAGACTCATTCGTGCGAATGATACCTACGTTGAGTTCATTTGCACGAATGAACGACTAGCGAATGTGTGAGGCAAACGAATGAGCCACTCACATGACTCATTAGGCTGACCAGCTCATTTGGCTGAGCAATTTTCCCGAATGAGTGTTTCGTACAACTCATTCGTCCGAATGATTACATCCTATATATAGACCTGAAACAGAAAGTTTTCACAACTTTTCTGACCCCTGAACATTCCCTGTCACATCCGTTGGGCTTTGAGACGCCATGCCTTCTCCAAGTTCGTTTCTCATCCCCGTGGTGTTCGATTTTGATCAAAACGTTGTCTCCGCATCGTCGAATTCCACGGGGCTTGGTGATTATGAATGGAAAACCCACGAATATGATTTCACACTATTCGAGGGCCTGTTGAGCAGAATCCGCAAGGAACGGAGTGGATTCCAAGGTCCTACAAAGTGGTAATTGTTGGTGCGTGTAATGTCACTAGTACTGTGGTTGTAGGATTGTGATATAAAGTTTATATCAGTAATTAAATAGACAATTCTGTTTTGTTCGTCTATGTTTGTTTGAGTTTAGTATATTTGATTTTGACATTTACTAAAATACAGACCCATTCGTGCGAATGATACCTACGAATGAGTTCATTCGCACCAATGAAAGACTAGTGAATGTCTGAGGCAAACAATGAGTCACTCGCATGACTCATTTGGTTGACCAGGTCATTCTGGCTGAGCCATTCGCCCGAACGAGTTTTTCATAGAAATCATTTGGCCGAATGAGTACATCCTATATATAGACCTCAAACAAAATACTTTCACAAATTTTCTAACCACTGAACATTCCCTGTCACATCTGTAGGGTTTTGAGCCGCCATCCCTTCTCCAAGTTCGTTTCTCATCCCGTGGTGTTCGATTTTGATCAGTACGTTGTCTCCGCATCGTCGGATTGCCATGGGCATGGTTATTTCGATTGGAAAACCCTCGAATAGGCTTCCGCACTATTCGAGGGCCTACTGAGCAGAATCCGCAAGGAACAGAGTGGTTTCCAAGGTCCTACAAAGTGGTATTTTGTTAGTGCATGTAATGTTCTAGTTCTGTGTATTGTAGGATTTTTATGTATAAAGTTTATATCCGTAATGAAATAGACTATTCTGTTTTGTCGTTTACGTTTGTTTAAGTTTAGTATATTTGACTTTGACTTTTTCTATAATACAGACTCATTCGTGCGAATGATACCTACGGTTGAGTTCATTTGCACGAATGAACGACTAGCGAATGTGTGAGGCAAACGAATGAGCCACTCACATGACTCATTAGGTTGACCAGCTCATTTGGCTGAGCAATTTTCCGAATGAGTGTTTCGTACAACTCATTCGTCCGAATGATTACATCCTATATATAGACCTGCAAACAGAAAGTTTCACAACTTTTTCTGACCCTGAACATTCCCTGTCACATCCGTTGGCTTTTGAGCCGCCATGCCTTCTCCAAGTTCGTTTCTCATCCCCGTGGTGTTCGATTTTGATCAAAACGTTGTCTCCGCATCGTCGAATTTCCACGGGGCTTGGTGATTATGAATGGAAAACCTCGAATATGATTTCACACTATTCGAGGGCCTGTTGAGCAGAATCCGCAAGGAACGGAGTGGATTCCAAGGTCCTACAAAGTGGTAATTTGTTGGTGCGTGTAATGTCACTAGTACTGTGTATTGTAGGTTGATGATAACAATTTATATCAGTAATTAAATAGACAATTCTGTTTTGTTCGTCTATGTTTGTTTGAGTTTAGTATGTTTGACTTTGACATTTACTAAAATACAGACCCATTCGTGCGAATGATACCTACGAATGAGTTCATTCGCACCAATGAAGACTAGTGAATGTCTGAGGCAAACAAATGAGTCACTCGCATGACTCATTTGGTTGACCAGGTCATTCTGCTGAGCCATTCGCCCGAACGAGTTTTTCGTAGAAATCATTTGGCCGAATGAGTACATCCTATATATAGACCTTCAAACAAAATACTTTCACAATTTTCTGACCACTGAACATTCCCTGTCACATCTGTAGGGTTTTGAGCCGCCATCCCTTCTCCAAGTTCGTTTCTCATCCCCGTGGTGTTCGATTTTGATCAAGTACGTTGTCTCCGCATCGTCGGATTGCCATGGGCATGGTTATTTCGATTGGAAAACCCTCGAATAGGCTTCCGCACTATTCGAGGGCCTACTGAGCAGAATCCGCAAGGAACAGAGTGGTTTCCAAGGTCCTACAAAGTGGTATTTGTTAGTGCATGTAATGTTCCTAGTTCTGTGTATTGTAGGATTTTTATGTATAAAGTTTATATCCGTAATGAAATAGACTATTCTGTTTTGTTCGTTTACGTTTGTTTAAGTTTAGTATATTTGACTTTGACTTTTTCTATAATACAGACTCATTCGTGCGAATGATACCTACGAATGAGTTCATTTGCACGAATGAACGACTAGCGAATGTGTGAGGCAAACGAATGAGCCACTCACATGACTCATTAGGCTGACCAGCTCATTGGCTGAGCCATTTTCCCGAATGAGTGTTTCGTACAACTCATTCGTCCGAATGTTACATCCTATATATAGACCTGCAAACAGAAAGTTTTCACAACTTTTCTGACCCTGAACATTCCCTGTCACATCCGTAGGGTTTTGAGCCGCCATCCCTTCTCCAAGTTCGTTTCTCATCCCCGTGGTGTTCGATTTTGATCAAAACGTTGTCTCCGCATCGTCGAATTGCCACGGGCTTGGTGATTATGAATGGAAAACCCTCGAATATGATTTCACACTATTCGAGGGCCTGTTGAGCAGAATCCGCAAGGAACGGAGTGGTTTCCAAGGTCCTACAAAGTGGTAATTTTGTTGGTGCGTGTAATGTCACTAGTACTGTGTATTGTAGGATTTTGATATATAAAGTTTATATCAGTAATTAAATAGACAATTTTGTTTTGTTCGTCTACGTTTGTTTGAGTTTAGTATGTTGATTTTGACTTTTTCTAAAATACAGACCCATTCGTGCGAATGATACCTACGAATGAGTTCATTCGCACCAATGAAAGACTAGCGAATGTCTGAGGCAAACAAATGAGTCACTCGCATGACTCATTTGGTTGACCAGGTCATTCTGCTGAGCCATTCGCCCGAACGAGTTTCGTAGAAATCTTCGGCCGAATGAGTACATCCTATATATAGACCTGCAAACAAAATACTTTCACAAATTTCTGACCACTGAACATTCCCTGTCACATCTGTAGGGTTTTGAGCCGCCATCCCTTCTCCAAGTTCGTTTCTCATCCCCGTGGTGTTCGATTTTGATCAGTACGTTGTCTCCGCATCGTCGGATTGCCATGGGCTTGGTATTTCGATTGGAAAACCCTCGAATAGGCTTCCGCACTATTGAGGGCCTACTGAGCAGACTCCGCAAGGACAGAGTGGTTTCCAAGGTCCTACAAAGTGGTATTTTGTTAGTGCATGTAATGTTCCTAGTTCTGTTTATTGTAGGATTTTATGTATAAAGTTTATATCCGTAATGAAATAGACTATTCT
>SZYD01001345.1:0-45139 GCA_009363875.1 Mikania micrantha | reverse complement strand
TAATTGAATTTGAACATAAATAAGCATGATTAGGGAACTTGAAATTGGTGTTTGGGTTTAAAGTGGACCCTTATACCAACAATCGCGTTTAATACACAAGGATTTAGGTTTATTAAATCTTTTGAAAATAAAAACCAAGTCCCTGATCCATGATTCCATTTTGTGGGCTTTTTCGAGGACGAAAAAGGTTTAAGTGTGGATATTTTTGATGTCTTAGTTTAACACATACACTTATGTACGTAATCGAGTTTGTTTTCGTTAATTTGGTAAATATTTCGAGTCGGTTTTAGTTTCTTTTTACATTTTAGTGTTTTTACGCAGGAATGTGTCCCGGAGGAGCGGAAACGAGGGCAAACAGGCATCGGAATCAAGTACTGTTGATCGAGCGAAGAAAACAAAGAAAAAAACCCTAGGCGGTATGCCTCAGGCCACTGCTTGGTCCCAGGCAGTGCGCCTAGAAACATTCTCTGATTCCAATGAATTCGTGCGCACCGCCTAGTCAGGATAACCGGCCACAGGCGATGCGCCTGCCAGGCTCAGCCGCCCGACAATTTTGTCTCGTGTGCACCACCTCGACCCATGCAGCTCCGCTAGGCGATGCGCCTGAGATCATTTTTCAGCCTAAAACCCTGATTTCATGCCTTTTATAAATTAGACGCTTCCAGATCGATTTGAGGGCCTTCTTCTGCATATTTGGAACCCTAATCAAGCCTGGGAGCTGCTGGAGCTTAACCATGGAGTTGAAGGCTTGATTAGAGCTTGTTGGAGTGAAGAAGGAAGAGCTTTTTGAGTATTTTCTTTATCTTTTCATGTTCTGAGTTTAAATCAGTAGATATAATGTATTTAGACATATCTCAGATCTGTTTTGTTACTGTTTTTTTATGTTGGTTGGCTAGATCTAGGGTTATATCTAGGTTTGGGATGATAAAGTTGTGAACTTTGTTGATTTTGGACATGATTTATGTTTATGGATGATATATGCATTGTTATCAGCTATAAAGTTTTGATCTTTGATGGTTTTTGCATGTGTTGAATGATGATGCTTGATGAATGTTGGATCCATGTGTATCTAGGAAGGTCTTTCGACACATATATGCATGCTAGGCCTACTACTTGGTGTTTTAGGTTAGTTTATGGGTTGTTGATCACATTCCATAGGATTAGACATCATTAAGTATTGTTATTTACATGTGAGACCTAATCTAGAAATCTAGGAGGTGATAGGTTAGATGGTTGGTCTCTTTCACTTGGGATATTTGAGTTAAACGACCCGGGAGGGCGTTGTCTTAGATCTACTTGTTGTTGGTGTCAATCCATGTCAAAGTTGTCACCTTTATAGCTCTCTAGTGTCTTAGGATACAAACAGGTGAAGAAATCCGGGTGGTGATTCACCCGTTGGAGTGCAATTGTATATCCGGAAAATCCGGAAGTGACCCGGTAGACTAGTGCATACATTACAGTCTTAGGATTCCCATTGGAGTTGCCTGGTATCTGATCTGGGTCCTAATAGGTTATTCTAAGCATGTTCCTTAAGATCCTAGTCTTCATCCTTCATTTGTCAGTCCAAGTCAGCACGTGTCACACTTTTGATTCCAATCCTGGATATACCAGTTTTCCTCACTGCAGCCAGATTTCATTTACAGTCCCTGTTTTAGTTGTTGTAAGTTGCTGTTATTTGTTAGTTTAGTTGTTTAGTCGATCTTAGTCTGATTAGGTTTTCATAGTTGCACCAAAACCCCTCTTTTACTTTATTTTGTCACATTCTAGGTTAGTTTACTAAAGTAGTGTCCATTGGTTCGATATCCGTACTTCCACCAGCTATTTTGTCACCGATAGGTACACTTGCCTGCGTAGCGGTCTAGTTTAGGATTTCCGAATATTACTAGGTGTTTAGGTCAAGTCTAGGTCTAGAATTCGTTATTGTGTCTTTAGCTTAGGTTAGATAGCTTTAATTTTGTCTGGTTTTTAGTATACCAACCGTTTGCATCAGAAGCTTTGGTGGTTTTAGGTAAGTCAGACCTTTCATCATCAGCTAATATAAGCCTTCTCTTTCTTGGAATAAGAGAGGAAATGGGCCAATCATCATTTAAGTCTGAGCTTGGTTCTTTAATAGGGGTTAGAGGTTTCTTAGGTTTATTGTTGGGGGTTTTGGATTTTCTGGCCACACTCTTTGTCATCTTGAGAAAGACTGAGTGATTATTGGAGCTGGTTGGTTTTTGGCCTATTTTGGATGCATTTAGAGTAGTGGGAAGGGAGGTATGTGAGGTAGTTCTAGGAGAGTTTGAGAAGTGGAATTGGGGGAAAGGGTAGGTGAGTCTTCTTTATTCTTTTGTAGAGGTGAAGAATTGATATATAGTGGGAGAGATCTGTTTTTGAGAGATTGGGTTATGTTCATATTGGACAGACTCAGTTGGAATTGGTACGTCCTGAGTGGTGGAGGAAAAAGAAGAAGGGGCAGTGGTTGTGGGTTTCGTTGGTTCAGTGGGAGCTGATTTGATGGGATTGGGTTTTCTAGACACCCTAGATGTTCCAGTTTCCACTTGAGCTTCAGCTTCCCTTTTTTTTGCTCAGAGCTCGCCTTGGCAGCCTCGGTCTGAATCTGCTGATCTAGTGCAGCTTTGAGAAGTGCCTCCTAATATTTCAATCTTATTTCCTTCATCCTTTTCTTCTTAGTTTTATCTTCTGCCCTTTTCGTAGCTTAGGCTGCAAACAAGAGCCTTTCATTCTCCCTCTTTTTGGCTTCATCATCCTATTCCTTGAACCAGGGAGGAGGAGGAGCTATACTTGTGAGAGATTCTAAAAAAAGAGTATGATTAGATACCTCATGCTGTAATGAAGAGATTTTGGAGTCTACGGAAATTTTCAGTAGATACAGCTGTAGCTTCTGAGTGGTAAGGAAATCTTTGGTAAAGTTAGTGAAGAAGGTGGTGAGATGGGTATTAATAAGTGGGTTTAACACTTCTTGAAAAGCTTGGCTTGAGAAGGTAGGTGCAGTGGAAGTAGGTGAAATGTTTGGGGAACCTTCAAGTGAAGGTGCCTGCATTCGGATAGATTAGGGGTGCAGGACTTGGTTATTCAAGGCTTTTTTGACTAACTTAGTGAATTTGGCCACATCAGCCTGAATATGAGCAACAGAAGCCGTCAAATCCTTTAGTTTAAGATCTGATTCATCCAACCTTTTACGTATATGATCCGAATCCCAGACTGGTGAGTCAGTTTTAGCATGACCTGAGTCCATCTCAGGAATGTCATGCACCCCTTTTTCTTGAATCTGGGGATTTCCAGCCTTAGTTTCAAGAACTTCATGGGATGTTGCCATACCTGGAGTCTTATTGCCTAATCCATCTAGATGATGTCCCATTGGACTCTCATGTGATATGTATGCTCCAGATATCTGATCATGATGTGTAGATGGACTAGTCATCATGATCACATCCTCTTCTCCATGGTTAGGAGATTGATTAGTTTGAGCATATGTTTGAAGGGGCTGCTCCTCAATTGGTGAGGGGGGAGGAGAACCAATGTGCTTAAAGACAAAATCAATCTCATGGAGAATTTTGGTGATAAAGTGAAGGACCTTTTGTGGAGAAGAAGCAGAAGTGTCCTTGGGAGAATGGAATGCCATCTGAGTGTCAAGTGACACTTCAGTGGTTTGTAGGGGGTCCCTTTGGAGTACAACATCATCCTGTTGTGAGGATTGATGAGGAGCTAGATAGGGTGGAGATTCTTGATTCATTTGTGAGGATGGAACATATATATCTATCTGTCCAGTGGGGACAGAGACTTGTTTAGGGATCTCAACTTCCTGAACAGTCATTTAGGGCTTCTTAGGTTTAAAGGCTTTGGTAGATGTTTTTCTTTTGGCTGGTACCTTTACAGGTGTGGAAGAGGAGGTGGATGTGGGTTCACCAAGGATGGTTGTATCCTCAGTTTCATCCATGTGTTTTGCCTCAGTGTTCAATCTGGTGAACGCTTGTTTGTCAATGCTTTTGATAGTAGAGAGAGGATCAATATGATAAGCGTTATTAATATCAGCAAAAAGATAAGACATTACAAATCTAGGGTACAACAGAAATTTGGGACTCTTTTGATTATGCACCAAATGGTCAAAAATTATTTGGGACAAGTTGACCTTTTCATTGGACAGAATAGCATACATGACATATTGCGTGTCATATGGCATTTCTCCCCAACTAGTCGTCTTTTAAGAGAGACATTGTAAAACGGTGTGATACAGAAACTTGTACTTAGGATAGAAATAGGCTTTGCACAAGGTTCTGTTCTTCAGGTCTCCCTGATAATCACACTAAAGAAAAACATTATGAAGAAGTTTTAGACGAACAGTGGTAGGTACCTTAGTATCGCTCAAATTTAGGGCAACACTTATTTTGGAGGGGGTGATGGAGACTTGTTGACCAGCGACCACCAAAGTGATGCTTTCAACAGAGTCATCCTTCGACACCAAGGCAGAGTTTGCCCAAAACTGATTTAGAGCAACTTCTGAGATAGGAGGGTCGACAGTAAGAGCAGTGTGAACGAAGGAGTTTACCAGAATGTCGAAGACCTCGTCATAGTGAGGGTACTCAAAAGACTTGACAAGATAGGCTTCGAGATTGTGAATCGGCTTGATTTTCAAAGCTTCAGACGCCATGGACGCAATGATAAGCGAAGAACAGTTACAAGTGCAAAGTGCGATTACAAAGTTTTTTCCCTAAGTTTAGAGAAGTAAATAAAGGAAAATGTAACCGTTGTAGAGGAGTGCAATAAAGAAAACCTCCACTACTTATAACACACCTACAGTTTTACCTTAGGGTTTTTACCCGTTGGACAAACCTGTGAGTAAGAAAGAGAGAAGGACAAAAGAAAAATCAGTACGTTCATGCACACCCTAATGTACAGACAAAGCTTTGTTAGGAATGAAGCCTGGTCCGATGTCGTTACACCATCATCATGAGCATCAAGCTCAGACGGAACCAGTGTAAGTGCGTCGTGCCAGGAGACATGCCTGACAAGCGATTGTCCTTCGCCATAAGCAGCATTTTTGAATTTGAAAGAAGTGTTTTCTTGAAGAAGACAAAGAAACTTTCCACGAATTAGTGAAGAACTGAAGGAGATAACCACTGATAGATATAAGATCAGTGGTCATTTGAAATGAGAGGGGTAAAATGGTAAAATGGGAAGATATTAGCGAGCCGTAAGAACAATTAATGAGTGTCAATTCAATTAATTGTAGGGAGTCTAATCTTGCAGAGTGACTAATGACGGCCAAATCGGGCTTAATTATCAAGAATTTGATAACTACAGAGAGAAGAGAATTTTAACCACGGAAAAGATTTTAACCACGGAAGAACCTTATCCTCGGAAGAGTTTTAACCATGGATAAGTTACCAGATGAAAACCTTGGAAGGCGTGGAAACCTCGGAAGGAGTAGAAACCACGGAGTGTTTTAAATGTAACAACGGATGATTCTTACCGTGGATATATATAAAACAGTGGTTCGTAAAACCACTGATTCTATCAGTGATTTAGGACAACCACTGAGAGAAAAACCAAGGTTGTTTCAACAGTGGTTTCTTAATAATCTGTTGTTAGGATAATTGTTAAAAATCATCATTTTATATATTTATTTCAAGGTTCAAGAAACATATTCTTAACCATATTTATTAACTCATATTTATCATACCTAATTTGGCAACAAACTTAGAAAAGGTTGAAGTGTTGAAAGGTTTGGTAAATATGTCTGCTATTTGGTCACTTGTAGATACATGTTCTGGGACTATCAATCCCTTTTCAAAGCCGTCTCTAATAAAGTGTTGCCTTATTTCTATATTTTTGGTTTTAGAGTGATAGACATGATTTTTTATTATATTTTTGGCAGCTGCACTGTATATTAGGAGGGGTGTTTTTAGTTTCATTATTCCAAAATCCCACGGTTGGTATTGTAGCTAAAGGATTTGGGCAGTGCAATGAGCTCCTGCACTGTACTCAGCTTCATCAGTTGAATTTGACACTAAAGTTTGCTTTTTACTTTGCCACAAGGCCAAGCAATTTGCAAAGAACTGACATCCTCCTCAAGTTGATTCCCTAGTGATGAGCATTCAGCATAATCACTGTCTGAAAAACAAACAAGCTTGCACAATTGATCAGCAGTATACCAAATACCTAGCACAGGAGTACCTTTAAGGTATCTGAATGTCCTCTTCACAAACGATAAATGGGATTGTTTAGGGGCAGATTGGTATCTTGCACAGACACATGTTGCATACATGATGTCTGGCCTTGATGCAGTAAGATACATCAAGGATCCAATCATGCACCTATAGAGAGTTTGATCTAAAGGATCAACATTTTCATCTGGAGTTATTCCAGGTGTTGCTGCCATGGGGTTAGAAAGTACTTTGCAACCATTCATTTCAAATTTATTCAGAAGATCTTTTACATATTTAGATTGATGAATACAAGTCCCATTAGGGGTTTTTTGACCTGGAGTCCTAAAATGTTTTTAGTTCACTTAAAGCACTCATTTCAAACTTATAAGACATTAATTTAGAAAATTGTTCACACAAGGAAGGTTTCATTGATCCAAAAATGATGTCATCGACATAGATTTGAACCAGCAAAAGTTCCTTGTCTACCCTCTTGATGAACAAGGTCTTATCAATGGTCCCCTATAAAAATTATTTGAAAGAAGAAATTGAGAGAGAGTATCATACCATACTCTAGGTGCCTGTTTCAAACCATAGAGTGCTTTATCTAGTATGTACACCCAATCAGGGTGATGAACATCATCAAACCCTGGTGGTTTACAGACATAGACTTCCTTCTTTATAGTTCCATACATGAAAGCACTTTTTATATCCATCTGAAATATCTTTATGTTATGGGATATAGCAAATGATATGAAGAGTCTTATGGCTTCAAGTCTGGCCACAGGGGCAAAGGCTTCATCATTATCGATGCCTTCCTCTTAGCAGTACCCTTGTACTACCAATCTGACTTTATTGTTGATTACAACACCTCTGTCGTCTGTTTTATTTCTAAATACACATCTAGTTCCTATAGGGTTTTTTCTTGTGGGTAAGGGGCAGAGAGTCCAAACATTTTGCCTTTTGAACTGTAATAGTTCATCCTACATAGCTTCCACCTAATTATTATCTTTAAGAGCCTCCTGTTATTTAGAGGGCTCAATTTAGGACAAGAAAGCTGCATGAAGGCAAAAGTTTGAAATCTGGCTCCTAGTTTGAACATCCTTACTTAAATCACCTAAGATCTGCTCTAAGGGATGATTTATATTGAAGGGAATGATGTCCAAACAATTATTTGTGGAAGCAACATCAAAAGAAGATGGATTTTCAGTGGGATCGGGAGAGCTTTCAGATGTGGTAGCATGGGCTTGTTCAGGGATATCTACAGGTACCTTATCCAGTACTAGGGATAAGGGAGTAGATATTTGTTCATTATGATCTTCAGGGTTTATTGGATAAGATGTGATAGAAGTAAAGAAGTGAGACACTGAACACTCCTCAAGAGATGATAGATCTTCAGAAGTTTGGCAAGACTCTGAAGAAGGAGATAAGGAAGAGGTAGGAGAAATGTAGGTAAAGCTTTCAATATCAAACAGGTTGTCAGAAGTTGAAGGAAAATAGGAAGTTGATGCAGATTTGTTGAATTTGACATCAATGGTTTCCTCAACAATTTTGGTCCTGAGATTGAAAGCTCGGTAAGATTTAGAAGTTTGAGTGTATCCAACAAAGTATCCAGACTAATTTTAGCAGCAAACTTCGACAAAGAATCCTTTGTATTCAAAATGAAACATGGACACCCAAAAACAATAGGGTTTAAGAGCACTAAACGGTTTGGTAACCATCTATGCTAAGGTTTTTCCAACATCAAAGCTTTTCCAAACTACTTTAACATATAAACATGGGTTTTAACGATCAATTGAGTTTAAACCACTTGTGTTGTTAAACATTAGGGTTCAAGGGCAATGTAGAAGCTAGGCTTGGAGGGTTAAACAATTGTTAAGTGAAATCAAATAAATTCAAAGCTTTAGCTAAGTGTGGGTTTATGATCATATGATGGCTAACATTCCACACTTAGTACTTTCTCAATTTATGGTTAATTCACTAATGATGTTCTAAGTGAATAATCTGGGTGATAACCAATTCAAGAGTGAACAACAAACCAAATTGTTTTCAACATTCAATGGTTCTAAATCATCTTAAACATTAATACAAGTCTTAGCTGCTAAAGGAATATTAGTTAAGAATACCATGCAATTCAAAAGGAAATCTAGACAATAACTAAGTACGAATGGTTGGCCATAGTAAGTCAACTCTCAGCACTTAATGATTTTTATGCGATTGTATAATTAACTAAGATTATTCTATTGAATGATCTAATGTAGATTATACTCAAGGAAGAACAAAGAACTAATGAAGGACTCAGAGTTAATCAAGTGAGATTAACTTAAGTTCTAACATATTTAACTTATATCTTTTTAAAAATAACTTATGTTTTTATTTAAAATGAAATAATTTTTAAAATTCTATATTTAAATATTTTCAAATAACTTAAACGACTTCTTAACTTAATATTTTGCAACATAAGGATAAATTTCAAATAAAATGATACGAACCTTACATAGGTAAGGTTTAATTGTGACTATCTACGGCATAAAGGTTTATAGAAGCTAATTAACATAGAGTAAATAGGGAAACCTAGTAAGACATACGCAAGTGTATAGGACACTTAGTCGCACACCGAGACCAAAACCCTACATACCTTACCTTCCAAACACTTATGGTATTCAAATCATAATAAATCAACCCAGGTACTGAAGATACTTAATCTACAAACAACAAGCGCTCATATCTGTTGTGATTCATTACATAGCAAGACAGGTGAGTTCTTTGCCCCTTTTCTAAACATTTTTGTTTTATAAACGCGGGGCTGAGAAGCATGCGTAAATTATTTTCCTTGGATTATATTTAATTAAATGCTTTTACTTCATATATCTTTTACTTGTATAGTTTTATCCTAGATTTTTTCTAGGTAAACTATTTGCAGGTTTTCAAAATGAGTTATCTATTCATTATGAGTAGATAACTAATCTAAACAAAGAACTATTTTCAACGGTCTATTTCAACGAACTAAACATCTAAAACAAAGAACTATTTTGAAATGTCTATTTTCAAGGAACTAACGATCTATTCAAAGAACTATTTTTCAGTGATGTGTTTTCAAAGAACTAAAGATCTAATTTCAAATAACTGTTATTAACGATCTATATTCAAAGAACTATTTTCAATGGAATGTCTGGGAAATATCAAAGATAGCATGTGCCAATCCTATGTTTCAAAAGATGTCCTAGCTAGACTGATTGAATATGAGACGCATGTTTGATGATATTTACAGTATCCCCTAACCGGTTTCCAAGGAACATCTGGGAAATATTCAAAGATAACAGGTGCCAAAGAGCTAACGAACTATACGAACAAGGATGAACTATGGACGGTCTAGACGAAATATAAAATCCTATACATCAAAAGATGTCCTAGCTAGACTGATTGATTATAGGTCGCATGTTTGATGATATTTACAGATTTCCTCAACTACTGAGAACCTTGATTGATAGACTAGTCTACTCGAGTTGACCAAGGTCCAATCCTTAGGTCTTAGATTTTTATCAAATGTTTATTTATTCATTTACGTAAACGTTTAATTTAATGTTTCTACAAATGCTATGGTTGATCATCATTGTGTGATGAACTTAAGAAATCAAGTGGACTTCCATATTTTGTGAAACTACAAGACCTAAGAACTAAGAACTGAGGTGTTGATGATGATGAATGAAATGTTTCATTATCATTGACAACAATATATTATGTGGTTTGGTATGTGGTGGGCTGGCGGTAAGCTTGACCCTACGTATGCCCTATAAATAAGCATACTTGGCTGGATAGTATAGGTGGTTGTTGATGAGGTTAAGGTTGTCATTACAGGTGTTCAGTGTTAACAAATTTCAGGTTTTTGAAATGTTGTGAATTGAATGTATGGGATGAAACGCTTAATTATCACTAGGAACAATATATCATGTGGTTTGGTATGCGGTGGGTTGGCGGCTGGGAAGGCGGTAAATTTGACCCTACGTATGCCCTATATATAAGCATACAGAACTAGATGGTATAGGTGGTTATTGGTGAGGTTAAGGTTGTCATCTGGTCAGGTTTGTACAATATTTATTTTAAAACAAAACTATATGAACTCACCAACCATGTGTTGACTTGATCTTTTTGCATGACTTCTCAGGTGACGAACAGGTCTACCTAAGAAGTTCGTGTTTTTGACTAGGATGCCCAAATAGAGGACCTAGTATTTTGGACGTGCATATTTTTGAACATCATTATACAGATTATTTTGTATATCTTGTGTAGATACAAGATAGAAGAATTATGATGTTGATAGTAGATTTACATTGTTAAATTATGAACGAAACTGATGTAATTTAACTTTGTAATTATATTTCATTCAGAATTTTCTCATTATATATCATGTGCAATGTAAACAATCTGATCATCACGATTATCATCCCCAATATCGCGCCCCGGGACCATTCCTCCTGACGGGACACACGATCCGGCCCGCCGGCTCGGGGTGTGACATATTGGTATCAGAGCCATGGCTATAGAGAAACAAAGGTCATTTTGTTAAACGGTTTGGCCTAGACTATAACCTAGGGACCCTTCATGTAGAGAACTTAGGACTTAGGAATTTGTTTGCATTTGAGTCTTCTGCGTTCGATCATTGCACTAACCGATGTCTTTTCGGTTGTGACTAGTATGCAGCCGAGAAGACCACCTCCTCTACTGCCTCCACCACCAACGCCACCTCCTCCTCCTACACACACTCCACCTCCTGACCCAAACGTGACCCATAATCTGGATCCTGCTACTGTTGCCCTGGCAACTCTACTGAGTAGTCAGTTGACTAACCAGCTGAAAGAGGGGATCCCAGACATGATCAACCGTATCCAGAACAACAGCAACAACTCCGGGCACTTATCAGGAGAGGCCAGTGGCAATACTGGCAATGCATCTAACTACTACTACAAGTCATTTGTAGGATGCAAGCCACCTAACTTCGACGGTAATGAAGGAGCCGTTGGTTTAATCCAATGGATTGAGAAGATCGAGACTACTCTGGACCTTTGCAGTTATCCAGAGCATCACAAGGTTCGTTACTCTACGGAATCATTCAGCAAACGAGCCTTAACTTGGTGGAACTCACAAATCCAGGCCAGAGGAAGAGAGGAAGCAATGGCGATGCCATGGGAAGATTTCAAGATTCTACTGAGAAACGAATTTTGTCCCAAGAATGAGCTGCAGAATACCATGTGATGAAAGGAGCAGATCACCTGGGGTATACTACTCGTTATAACGAGTTGGTTTCAATGGTGCCAGACATGGTACCAACTCTGGAGAAAAGGATTGACTGATATGTAGGTGGATTACCCGCCTGCATACAGAGTTTGGTCATTGCAGCAAACCCTATCACTTTGGAGTCACTATCAGCCTATCAGGAAAACTTACTGATGTGATGGTAGCCTATGGAACTCTAAAGAAGGAGGCTGACTCAGGCAAGAACAAGGAAAAGTCATCAAAGAAATCCACTCATCACCCAAAGAAGAAACAGAAGGTCATCAAGAAATACACGATGGCCATTCCGCTCACCCAAGTAGTTGTTGCACCACAAAACCTTCAAAAGAAACCTTACAACTGCACGTATCCTCTGTGTGCCAAATGTCAGTATCATCATGCTACAAACACTCCCTGCAAACATTGTACAGGATGTGGACGAGAGGGACATTGGGTCAAATAGTGCAGGACATCACCTGCTCAAGCTGTCAACAATGCTGCTTTAACTCTCCGTCCACCCAACAATCCTAACTAAAACAATGGTGGATGCTATAACTGTGGTGAAATTGGCCATTTCTCAAAAAACTGCCAAAAGAAAGTGCAACCGGCAGTTCAAGCACTGCGTGGAAGAGCTTTTGCCATAGGAGCTCCAGCTGCTCGTCAAGACCCAAATGTGGTCACTGGTACATGTCTTTTACATGACTTTTATGCATCTATTCTATTTGACATTGGTGCGGATCAGAGTTTTCTCTCGGCCGACTTTGCATGCCCACTTAATCATGTTGAAGAATCTTTAAACTCCCCTTTTATCATCGAAGTAGCGAATGGAAAAGAAATCACAGTAAGAACAATATTTAGAAACTTCCCATTAACACTTAATGGTCAAACATTCACCATCGATTTGATACCGATAGAATTGGGTAGTTTCGACATCATTGTCAGGATGGATTGGCTATCTCTCAACAGGGTGGAAGTCATCTGTTCCGAAAAGCTGCTTTGAATTCCATTGACAAACGATCATGTGTTCGAAGTTCGAGGGGTCCATGCAAAACAGAGTGTCAAAATCATATCTTGCATAAAGGCGCAGAAGTGTCTACAGAAGCAATGTGTAGCTTTCCTGGCTCATGTGGTGGAAAAAGAGAAAGATGAGATTAAGATTCACGACGTGCCAGTAGTAAGGGAATACCCTGGGGTATTTCCTGACGAACTCTCAGGTTTGCCACCAGCACGACCGGTAGAGTTCTGTATCGACTTAGTTCCTGGAGCAACCTCAGTTGCTAAATCCCCTTATAGGTTAGCACCTTCCGAGATGCAGGAATTGTCAAATCAATTATAGGAATTACTGGATAAAGTTTTCATCCGACCGAGCTACTCACCGTAGGGAGCTCTAGTTTTGATCGTGAAAAAGAAGGATGGATCTTTTCGGATGTGTATAGACTACAAGGAGCTGAACAAACTAAACATCAAGAATCGGTACCCACTACCGAGGATTGATGATCTTTTTGACCAACTCCGGGAGCTTAGTATTTTTCGAAGATCTATTTACGCTCCGGATATCATCCCAGAGTTCAGGAAGAAGAGATACCTAAAATGACTTTCCGAACCAGGTATGGGCATTATGAGTTTATGGTGATGCCCTTCGGATTGACAAATGCACCTGCGGTTTTCATGGATCTCATGAACCGAGTGTGCAAGCCGTATCTGGATCAGTTTGTCATTGTCTTCATTGATGACATACTGATTTATTCCAAGAGCATAGTTGAACATGAGCATCATCTCAAGAAGATTTTGGAACTATTGAAGAAAGAACAACTTTATGCCAAATTCTCAAAGTGTGAATTTTGGCTAAGAGAAGTTCTATTTTTGGGTCATGTAGTCAACAGTAGGAATAGATGTAGACTTGGCCAAGATTGAGACTATTAAGAACTGGGATACTCCGAAGAGACCGACGGAGATACGGTCTTTTCTGGGACTAGCGGGTTATTATAGAAGATTTATTTCAAACTTTTCTAAAATAGCCTTGCCACTCACCAAGTTAACTCAGAAAAATGAGCCGTTTATTTGGGAGCAGAAACAAGAAGATGCCTTCCAGATGTTGAGACAGAAGTTATGTGATGCTCCAATCATATCTCTCCCAGAGGGTACAGACGACTTTGTAGTATATTGTGACGCTTTCCATCAGAGACTCGGTTGTGTATTAATGCAGCGAGACAAAGTTATCGCGTACGCGTCAAGACAGTTGAAGGTTCATAAGAACAACTACATAACTCACGATTTAGAACTGAGAGCAGTAGTCTTCGCCCTAAAGATTTGGAGACATTACTTGTATGGCACCAAGTGTACCATCTTCACTGATCACAAAAGTCTACAACATATCTTTGATCAGAAGGAACTCAACATGCGGCAGCGGCGGCGGGTTGAATGTAACATCAGTGCCGGAAATGCTACCGGAACAGTGATCTACACAGTAACTTGCACAGTAACTCAGGTATAAACTACGTGAACTACTTATTTGCTATTTACATTGTGATGCTTGACACTAGACTATTATACAATCGTTTAATAAATCTGATTAAATCTCATGGTTTACCGGTCAGAAATACATCAGACAACATGGAATCGACATATGAATGCTTGTAATATACTATTTTGTATAAACGTATGCGAGGTTGAACAAAACAAAGCAATAACGGATGTCGCCACAGGAATGCTAAACGGACGGATTATTCATATAGGTGACGATCTGTACGAATACATCTGAAAGTTTAACGTTTCGAATGATGTCAAATAATTAGAAAACTATATTGAAAAGCATAGTTATTGTCGTGTTCGTACGGGTGACGATTCGAACGAATACGCGCGACAACTACGCGATTCGATTTAAACTATAACTTAAACATTTTCAAAAATTTAAAATAAACAAAAGATAATTAGTTAATTTACTAGGAATAACCATCTTTTAAAATTTTAAAAATAAATCCTTTCATTTAAAGTCGTAAAATACGCGCATTATGCGCCGGAAACGCAACGAAAACGCGAACCGAGCAAACGAAACGAACCCGAACTCACTCAAGGTATAAATACCTTGAATGAGCTATTCTTCCTCATTTTCCCTCTCCTTTCTCTCTCTAAAACCATAAACCCCGGTTTTTCCTTCTCTCTCTAAAATCTTGAACTTCAACCCTCCATAACTCACTCATTTTTCTGCCAAATCACTCCATCTTTAGACCAAATCGAAGCTATTGATCTCCTCTATACGAAAGTACAAAGGATCTGCTCGAAAATCCATCAGATCTGAGGTAAAAACGGTCTCAAAAGTGGCGATTTTAGGGTTTTCACCCTTTTGTTCTAACCCTTAGTCTAGCCGGTTCTAACCCTATCCCTTTGAACCTGACACTCCGAAAACACATCCCCGCACGATACCACCAATGAGGATCATCATAGATCTCGTCGAAACTTGAACGAACCAAGAAGGGGCGCGGCTGCCTACAGCTGGCCGAATGAGGCCCGCATGAGTGGCCGGCCGAAGGAGAAAGGCCGAAAGGCCTAGGGCCGAATGACTCCATTCGTTCGGCTAGGGTAGCACCTCATTCGCCAAGTAGCTATTCGATCAGCCCCTTCATTCGTGAGCTCTGGTTCTGTCGGACCCACCTGAGTATGAGCCTCACTCGGTCAGGTCTCAATCGCTTGAGCCAAGGACCCAGTCGGCCCAACTTCAATTGGCCATTTTCATTCATTCGGTCAAACACCCACTGAATCGACCCAACTTCATTCATTCGGCCCATATGCCCATATTCAGTGCCAGTAAACTATTTCGGCCCATGCCCAGCCTAGGCAGCCCAGACGGCTCATACGGCCCAAAACATATACATTCGGCCCAACAGTGGCCCACACAAACCCTACGGCCCACTTTCCAATTGGACTAGCCCATGCAATTAGTCGGCCCATGGTGCTGTTTCAGGCCCAACATCCTCAAGCAATGGGCCCCTGTGATTTTCGGCCCAAGCACAAACAATCGGCCGATGTTCCTTACTCGGCCCATTCATTTGGCCTAGAGTATTGATTCGGCCCAAGGGACAGATTTAGTTAAAAAAGGGCAATATAGAAGCTAGGCTTGGAGGGTTAGACAATTGTTAAGTGAAATCAAATAAATTAAAAGCTTTAGTTAAGTGTGGGTTTATGATCATATGATGGCTAACATTCCACACTTAGTACTTTCTCAATTTATGGTTAATTCACTAATGATGTTCTAAGTGAATAATCTTGGTGATAGCCAATTCAAGAGTGAACAACAAACCAAATTGTTTTCAACATTCAATGGTTCTAAAGCATCTCAAACACATTAATACAAGTCTTAGCTACTAAAGGAATATTAGTTAAGAATACCAAGCAATTCAAAAGGAAATCAAGACAATAACTAAGTACGAAGGGTTGGCAGTTGTAAGTCAACTCTCAGCACTTAATGATTTTTATGCGATTGTATAATGAACTTAGATTATTCAATTGAATTATCTAATGTAGATTATACTCAGGGATGAACAAAGAACTAATGAAGGACTTAGAGTTAATCAAGTGAGATTAACTTAAGTTTTAACATGTTTAACTAATATCTTCTTAAAAATAACTTTTGTTTTTATTTAAAATGAAATGATTTATAAAATTCTATATTTAAATGTTTTAAAATAACTTATAACGACTTCTTAACTTAATATTTTGCAATATAAGGATACATTTCAAATAAAATGATATGAACCTTACATAAGTAAGGTTTAATGTTGACTATCTACGGGATTAAGGTTTATAAAAGCTAATTAACATAGAGTAAATAGGGAAACTTAGTAACACATACGAAAGTGCATAGAACACTTAGTCGCACACCGAGACCAAAAACCTATATACCTTACCTTCCAAACACTTATCGTATTCAAATCATAATAAATCAACCCAGGTACTGAAGATACTTAATCTACAAACAACGAGCACGCATATCTATTGTGATTCATTACATAGCAACACAGGTGAGTTCATTGCCCCTTTTCTAAACATTTTTGTTTTTTAAACACGGGGCTGAGAAGCATGCATAAATTATTTTCCTTGGATTATATTTACTTAAATGCTTTTGCTTCATATATGTTTTACATGTATAGTTTTATCCTAGATTTTGTCTAGGTAAAGAATTTGCAGGTTTTCAAAATGAGTTATCTATTCATTATGAGTAGATAACTAATCTAAAACAAAGAAGTATTTTCAACGGTCTATTTCAAAGAACTAAAGAGCAAAAACAAAGAACTATTTTCAAAAATCTATTTTCAAAGAACTAACGATCTATTCAAAGAACTATTTTTCAGTGGTGTGTTTCCAAAGAACTAAGGATCTAATTTCAATGAACTGTTTTCAACTATGTATAATCAAAGAACTATTTTCAAGGGAATGTATGGGAAATATCAAAGATAGCATGTGCCAAACCTATGTTTCAAAAGATGTCCTAGCTAGACTGATTCAATATGGGATGCATGTTTGATGATATTTATAGTATCCCCTAACCGTTTTCCAAGGAACATCTGGGAAATATTCAAAGATAGCATGTGCCAAAGAACTAACGAACTAAACGAACAATGTCAAACTATGGACGATCTAGACGAACTATAAAATCCTATACATCAAATGATGTCCTAGCTAGACTGATTGATTATAGGTCGCATGTTTAATGATAATTACACATATCCTCAACTACTAAGAACCTTGATTGCTAGATGTGACACCCCGTAAAATCCAAGTCAGCATCCTATTTAATTAAATGTTTATTTAATTGATATTTGTACACGTGGCACTAGAATTAGTTCAATTTAGTGTGACACGTGGCATAACGGTACGAACACTGACACAAGCACGATAATTCGGTGAATTATCGCAACACGCACATGTAGATTTGAAGAATCGATCACGAAATTCTACGATTCGTTCATAAACGTGCGGAATCCGTTCATAAGTAGATTTGGATCAACAAGAACATTGAAATATATCATGACTTTGCATTCCTCATTAACATTCAAGTGTTTACAATGAATCAAACTTGAAATACAATACACTTCAATAAAAGAAACACACTAAGATGAAGAGAATCTTGAGAGAGAATTGTTGCTTTGTATGTGTGGAAATATGAGCTTCAAGCTTCCAAGTCTTTTTAAATGAACTAGCTAAACCATATATATAGGTTTCAGGTTTGCCTCATAGGTTTGCCTCTAGGTATGAACTATCAATTTACACAAACCTATGATAAGGTTTGTGAAACCTCACACCAGCCGAACCTTAAACCATGTGAGCTGAACCCTTTGACACTTGATTTTCCTATTCATATACAACAGACTATGATTTCATTTACAACAAGCGAGGTTCACACAGTAAATGCAGCTTTCACACAGAAAATGCATCAACATACTCCCCCTTGAACCTTGCTGTTGTATATGCTCAAACTTTGTGTGCATCCCCTACAACCTTGTTATCTACATACTCCCCTTCAGTTGTAGCTGTTGTATCAAATGTTGTTGTGTAGAAAGCATCAATCTCTTTGTTTCCACTTCATTCTCTCTATCTTGATCTCATTCTATCTGTCTCCATCCTATGTCTTTCTTTTTCCAAGATTCACTTGCTGAGGACTGCAGTGACATCTTCAACACACAGATCTTCATCACCCTGATCACCTGCATCAGTTGACACATTATCAACACTAAATCTCTTGCTTCACATGTGATCATACTAGATTTCTCATCACAATTCTAATTTCTCTTTGTCACTTATTAACAGTTAATCAATTATAGTGTTAACAAAGAATTCATAATTCACATCGGATAGTCTAAAAGTAAATAGAAGAAAATCTTTTTTATGAATTTTCCAATGATTTGAATAAACTCCCCCTAAAGCTATGAATTGCAAAATTTTTATATACTAGAATCCTACAAAATATGTATTCTAACTAAAAAAATAAATATGTTTTTGATGAGAAAGATCCAAACATGAAATCATATTGTAATCATACCTCAACGTTACTTGTTGATTGTTAATGAGATTTATTTATTCGATGCACAAGCCTAGGACGATTGCCAGTATATGGGTACACTTTAAGTCTTACCCCTTGTTGTGAATTTGGATTAATGAAAACCAATCACTAGACTTTGTGTTCCCCACTCACTTGAACACATCCCCGATTTGTGAAACATCAACCAACAACGATGCCATTGTATATTATAAGTTCAAATTCTTGCTTAGTTTGATCATGCAAAAATAAAGCAGAATATCTTTTGTGAATAACAAAGTGTAAAATACAACGGAATGTTCAAAATCCGGTAATAAGATCGATACTTCCATATGCACATATGAAACCAGGATATTGAACCAAAAAATAAGTTAAGTTTAAAACCTAGCAATCAGATCGATACTTCTGTATACACATAGATTGCCCAAGTATTAAACAAAACAAAAAAAATAAAGCAGAATGTCCAAAACATATGATCAAACTAATATATGTGTTTGATCATATTAGTTTGATCATGTGTTTCTTCTCCATGTTTTGAACATAACAATCAGGTCCAAAACATAACAAAAAAAATAAAGCAGAATGTCCAAAACATATGATAAAGCAGAATGCCTAAGTATACGCAGAAAATGTCCATGTTTTGAACGAAAATAAAAGAAAAAAATGAACTCAGAATTTCTTTTGAGAAAGAAACACATGATCAAACTAATATATGTGCTAATACAATTAGCAATCACTGAGGCAAAAGAGCACGCACTCAGGAGAAAGATCAGACACTGTGTTCTAAGTAATGTGTCCCATAAAGAATGATTATGGCATTAGTCTACAGATCACAATTAAGTGAAAGACCTACCAACATATCATACTGAGTGCATTGTGATCGCTTTGTATTTGATCTTGTATGATACAAGTAAGCTTCAGAATGTTACAATGTACAATCATTTCTCAAAGGTCGGATCATTTTCTCAATTTTCTAATATTATATTGTTTTTGATTTTTTTTAAATTTTTACTCTCCCTAAAATGCTAAAAATGAAAATCTTTTTGATTTTTAGAATTTTATAAGTATATAGAAAAATCAAAATTCCCGAAAAATTGACAACCGATATGATTTACCATCTTTGTGAAACGTTATGTTCAATGTGACTTGAAAATATCAAGAAAATATGACAATGTAATTCCAAACATGTCAAGTTCTCCAGAATAATATGACAGTTAAAAGATTAGAACGATTTTACCAAATACACATCAGGAAGATCCACTATCAATGAGCTCTCCTTTAATTGATAGGTCCTATTGAAATCCTCCTGCACATACTCACAAACCATTAGATAGCTTTGAAACCTCGTTTGTTTTTGGTATCAACAACTGTTCCTGTTCAAGTGCATTCTAAATATATTACTTATCTTGAATCACCACATTGTTGTAAAAAACCAAATTAGACTTTAAGAGTTTTGAAAGTTTCAACTTTTCTTCATTCGAGGCTTTCACAAGTTCTTCCTTGTTTAGATTTGACATTTTATGTTTTTTAGGAATAAACTTTGAAACCTCTGTGACACATGACTTTGCATTACTAACTTGTCCTTTTAACTCACACGGATAAGGACAATTAGTAATGATATGCCCTCTTGTGCCACACTCAAAACTTATTCTCCTCTCCACAAACCTAGGAGAATAGTTTTGCGCAAACCTATGGTTTTGGTGATTTGTCATTGGTGAACCATAAACCAATCATTGATTCCTTGTTGAACCAATATGAGTCAAATGTGACTTCTTACCACTTGACGTGGGAGACTCATAGTTCAACATTTCACATCTTGTGGGACTTAGTGAAATCTTGTCTTTGATACAAGACTTTGAAGTATCACACTTGGATTCCACTTTATTTGATGCACATGATGATTTCACAACCCATTTTGATTGAATTTGACGTTTAGGGTTTGAACTTGAAAAACCATTTTGTTTTGAAAAAATCTTGTTTTTGTTCTTTGAAAACTTTTTAATTTCAACCAATGGGGTTTTGAAAGAAACTTTCTTATCGGATGATGTTGTTGAGTTTGAAACACATGGTTCAACATCATCAAAGATATTATTGTGAGAATCATCATAATCCTTAGGTACATCCATCAACCCACATCTGTACAATGTCTTCTCATCATATTCCTCTAAAGTACAATCTTCAATGATAGGAGGAATGTCATCATCAGCAAAAATTGGAGACTTTCCCTTATTGAGATTGTTATCTTTTGAAATTTCATTATCACTTGGTTTCTCAATAAAAGAACTTGAAGAAATTATAGAATCATAATGATTCTCCAATTTGTGCATGATTTTGTAAAAGTCTCTTTTTGCCTTGTCCATTCTGAGTTTAATATTATTGACTGCATTTGTTAATTCAACATTTACTTTGCTCAGAATGTCAAGTTTTTGTTCAGAAATGCCTTCATTGGCATTTGACTTTGACAAATCATCAGTCAACTTTTGAACCTGTGACTTCAATTCTGAAATTTGTTTTGTAAAACACTTTTCATTTGATTTTAAAACCATGTATGCTTTATTGCAGTTTGATAATTCACAATTCAAGTTTAGTTTTTCTTCCTCCAAACTCCAAATTTGTCCCTCAAAATTTAAACATTTAGAGCATGAGAGTTTAGAAAATTTACCTGAACTTACCTCTTTATCTGAAATGGTATGACAATGATCTTCACTAACGATGGTAGTTGTTTCAGACAAATCATCAGAGGCATCCTTATAAACACTCTCATCCTCTGTTGACACCACTTCATCACTTGAAGTTTCATTCTTTGACTTTAACACATCATCTTCAGACTTCTTCATCTCACTTGTAATTTCATAATCATCAAAAGTGTGTATGTCTTCAGTAACATTATATCTCTCATATACAACTTCATTCACCTGTTTGCTATCTTTAGCCATTTCAGGTTCAATTGCTTTATCAGATTCTGACATTGAAGAATCCTCACTCTTTTCTTCATTACTACCTTTCATCCTCAAATTAACACTTGTCTCAATACGATCTTCAGTTTTCGAATCATCTTCCATTCCTCTATCAACATCTTCTTTTTCTTTCTCAACACTCATAGTAGCCTTTAACATGTTTCTTTGTTCATCAGTCCATGAGAAATCAACAATTTTCACAATCCATGTTCCGGTTCGCCTTATCTCCAGTTCCATTTTGTCAACCACATCTTTGAAGTTCATTAATTTGACATAAAGAATGACTTCTGTTTCTGTCATTCTTTCAACAAAATCACTCCATCGATCAGGTAAGAATTTCGTAAACTTCTCAACGATTAGCTCATCAGTGATATCAAACTGAAAATATTTCAATTCTTGCGTAAGTGGTAAAAGACGATCATAAGCATCATTGATCTTCTTTGCATCATGATTGTTATATGCAAGTTCTAACAAACTCCACTTTGCACAAGAATGTGGCATTTGTTCAAAATCAGTTTTCTTAATATCTTCATAAATGATCACCAAAAACAAGTCACACAATTCTCTTTCTTGATTAAATTCAAACATTTGATCTTCATTCACTTTTGGTGTCCCAAAATTATCATTTGATTTCAGACATGGTTTCTTGTATTGTTGATACAATAACTTCTGGTAATTGTCATCCGTTTTAGTAATAAACGTTTCGAATGTGAATCTCGAGTTCAGATAATTGTCCAAATTGTCCAACACAAGTCCATTGTTAGCCAACGATTCCACGTTCCAGTTCTTGTATGTCATATTTAACTTTTATGTTCAGAACGTCAAAGTTTAACCTCTCAAAACAAAACAGCTCAAACCTTGTTTTAACTTCCGAATTAGGTCTTGAAACCTATCACAAATGATCCGGAAGGCCCAAAATAGGTAAACATGGTTTACTTGAACTTTTAAAATGGCATCTTTCTTGCAAACCTTTTCGAACAAACCTATTGGGAGGTTCTCACAAACCTACCCACGAACCTATGGAGGTTCCCACGAATCTGGAGGTTCCCACGAACCTATGGAGGCTCCCACAAACTTATGGAGGTTCCCACGAACCTATTGGTCATGAACCTATTGAGGTTTGCACTCAGGTTCGTCTCTTCTGTCGAACAGACCTGCAACTTCACTAAAATGGCTCTAAAATCTTCAATTTTTTGAGTTAGAAGGCGTATGAGTAGTCAAAATCTTCGTTTTTTCGAGGCGCATCTTTCTATCGGATCAAAATTTGCAAAAACTTGATAATTTTTCATAGATCTGGCTTTTTGTTGACAAAAACGTGAAAAACTTCAAGAACACCTTCAAAATGATGAAGTTTCTGATCAAATTACATGAAATTGATGTCCAAATACTCATAGAATCGAGCCTAACTCTCTGATACCACTGTAGATTTGAAGAATCGATCACGAAATTCTACGATTCGATCATAAATGTGCAGAATCCGTTCATAACTAGATTTGGATCAACAAGAACATTGTAATATATCATGAATTTGAATTCCTCATTAACATTCAAGTGTTTACAATGAATCAAACTTGAAATACAATACACTTCAATAAAAGAAACACACTAAGATGAAGAGAATCTTGAGAGAGAATTGTTGCTTTGTATATGTGGAAATATGAGCTTCAAACTTCCAAGTCTTTTTAAATGAACTAGCTAAACCATATATATAGGTTTCAGGTTTGCCTCATAGGTTTGCCTCTAGGTATGAACTATCAATTTACACAAACCTATGATAAGGTTTGTGAAACCTCACACCAGCCGAACCTTAAACCATGTGAGCTGAACCCTTTAACACTTGATTTTCCTATTCATATACAACAGACTATGATTTCATTTACAACAAGCGAGGTTCACACAGTAAATGCAGCTTTCACACAGAAAATGTATCAACAGCACACACGTGTCGAAGAAACCACGAACGTTGGTGAACGTTTTGCACATCGTGTAACAAAACACTGAAAACCTCACGAAACACTCAAACATTGAACTTGGAAGTTCAAACGAAGCTAAACAGTAGTCCGTAAGCGTGAAAACGGCGACGAATGGATCAAACCAATAAAATTGGGCATATTGGGCTCTCTGTGGACTCGTTGCGGGACGCGATGGACCCCAAAGAAGCTCATGGCGGTACGCGATGGATGGGCGGGGAGTTTGAACTCCCGAAATCCATAGCGGTACGCAGAGAGTATCTGGGACTCAATCGGTGGTACGCGACGCTGCCCAGACGCCAAATCTTTATAAAACAAAGAAATTGATGCCTATACTACCACTTACCATCATTATACTCGGCTTCACACTCCATTTCCCGACTCTATCACCTTCTTTACCACCTGTAACACTCCAAGGAGCTCAAGGAAGCCATTGGAGACCCTCTCAAAGCTCAAGCTTGATGATTGGAATCTTGACATCCTCCCTTGGAGGTTGAACCCACCATCACCCTCTCGAACATGCATCAACCGTTATTCCAGGAGCATGGGAGACCGAGATCATCATCATAATCATCTTATTGAACTTTAGAAACCTATATTATCCAGTCAAGTATGATTATATATAGGGCATATGTAGGGTCAAGCTTACCGCCAGCACAGCTGCCAGCCCACCACATACCGAACCACATAACATATTGTTATTGATGATAATTAAGCATTTCACCCTAAACCATACACTTGTTCCGTAAGTTCTGTCACCATTGTTCCGTTTATTCCGTCACCCAAGTTTCCATTTGTTCCGTAAATTCCGTTACACACACACAACACCATGGCAATTGTTTTGAATGAATAATTAAAATGCTTAAATAAATGAATAGATAAAAATTTAATACAAAACTAAGTCCTAATCATTGGGCCTTGGTCAGTAGACTAGTCAAGCAATCAAGGTTCTTAATAGCTGAGGAAATCTATAAATATCATCAAACATGCGACCTATAATCAGTCAGTCTACTAGTCTAGCTAGGACGTCATGAAATATAGGATTTCATAGTTCGTTCTAGATCGTCATTGTTCGTTCTTGTTTGTATAGATCGTTAGTTCTTTGGCACATGCTATCTTTGAATATTTCCCAGATATTCCTCTGAAAATATATCGTTGAAGATAGTTCTTTGAACATAGATTGTTGAAAATGGTTTTTTGAAAATAGATCATTGAAGATAGTTCTTTGAACATAGATCGTTGAAAATAGTTCTTTGAAATTAACTAATTATCTACTTATGATAAGTAATTAATCCTTCTTGAAAACTGAAAGACGTTTACCTAGAGATAATCTAGGATAACAGTTACACATATGAAACATATATGACATTAAAGCATTCAAGTAAAATATAGTCCCAAGAAAATAATTTACGCTTGCTTCTCAGCCCCGCATTTATAAATAAAAGTGACTAGAAAGGGGCAATGAACTCATTTGTGTTGCTATGAAATGTACCAAGTAAATATGCGCGCTCGTGGACTGTAAACAATGTATCTTCTGCACCTGTGTTGATTTATTATGATTCGAATACTATGAGTATCTGGAGTTGACGTATATCGAGTTTCGGTCTCGGTGTGCAACTAAGCGTCCAAATATTTATTAATGTGCTACTAGAATTCCTCTATTTATTCTAAGTTATGTACCTTTTATGAACCCTTATCCCTTATTCATTACCAACTAAACCTTATTTACATAAGGTTTATACTAGTAAAAGATACGACCTTTTAATTAATCATCATTTATAAAAATATTATTTAAGTTATAAAAGTTAATTTCAAAAATCCTTTTAATTACTTTAAAATGTTTTAGTAAAACAAGTTATGATGATTTTATAAAACTATGTTCACCTGTTACAAATCATTATGTTTTAGTAAAACATAAGTTATTGTGATGAAAAATGTAAGCTAAACATGTTAGAAATTAAGTTAATCTTACTAGATTAACAATAAATTCCTTAATAGTTCTTTGTTACAATCTTGTTCGTGTTCTTTCTTGAGTTAATCCTTACCTTCGGTTATTCTATTTAAACAACCTAGGTTGGTTACCCAAAGCGTGAAATTTACTTAGTGTTGGGAGCTGACATCTAAGATCAACACACCCATACTTTGTTATTTCTTAAACCCTCTTGTCACCATCATAGTTCTTTAGTTCTTTAAAACTCATAACCACTTAACAACTATTAGGTTGTTGTGATTTATATGAAATATACTTAGTTAAAGTAAACCCGTTGTAAAATTTAACTAAGTCATTTTATAAGTAAAACCTTGTTTAACTATATCTTAGTTATAAACCTTTATCATATTTTGAACTATTGTTTATGATTTTAAATATTTGTTTTAAGGTTTATCTACGTTTTTAATCCAAAGTTTAAGTAATATAAGTGAGGTTATCTTAACCCGATTGCACCAAACCCAAGTTGTCTTCGATTAACACTAGCTTGGGGTTTCTTTGTTTTTGACCACCGACTTAAGTGATGTTCTTGGATGATCTAAAACAATATTCAAATAAAAGGGATGCTGTTATATAATTGATTCAAATAATACAACTTGGTATGTGGCCCACCCTTACAAAAGAAAAATCCCCTTAGGATGAAATACTATTTGTAAGTATAACTATGGAGAGGACATGGTGAGTGACAAATCAAACATTCCTAATCAAGACTTGTGTGTAACATTGTGAACATGAATGACAATAAATCAATGGTTTTCAATATTCAAACTTATGAACTCACCAACCTAGTGTTGACTTTGTTTAAATGCATGTTTTCTCAGTTGATGAACAGGTTTAGTCACCAGACATCAGGGACATAGCTAGTGGACTTTTAGAAAACATAGCTGCATTTTGTGTTGATCATACTTTTGAATGACAAACAGTTAATCATCTTTTGTACATCTTGTGCAGCTACAAGATAGAAACGCAATGATTCTTTATGGTAGAATTACTTAGTTAAATTATGAACACAACAATGTAATTTAACTTTGTAATTCTGTAGCAATATCATGTTAGCATTTTCTCATTTATATATCATGTGCTTTGCAAACAATCTGATCATTTCGATTATCACAACGATATCACGCCTCGGGAACTTCCGCCCGACGGGAAAGTCGATCCAGCCCGCTGGCTCGGGGTGTGATAGAATGGTATCAGAGCCATGGTTATAGAGAAATATAGGTCAAATTACTTAAACGGTTTTGGCCTAGACTATAACCTAGGGACCCTCATGTAGAGAACATACAATGTAGGATTACATTCGCATGTGTCCTCTGCGTCTGATCACTGCACTAACTGATTTTCTTTCGGTTATGATCAGAATGCCGCCAAGAAGACCACCACCAGCTTTACTGCCACCGCCACAAGACTCAGTACCACACTCATCTACACCATCACCATCTGACTCTCCTCTACCTGCACCTCCTCTTCCCCTACCACCAGCTCATGAGTTGGACCCTGCTACTATTACATTGGCTACCTTACTGACGAGCCAACTGAGAGATGTGATTCCCGACATGATGAACTGAATGAACAGCAACAACAGTAACCACATTGCCAACTCATCTGGAGAGGGCAGTGGGAACACCAGGAACCAACAGGACTACTCCTACAAAAATTTTGTAGGATGCAAGCCACCAGTATTCAGTGGCAACGAGGGAGCTGTTGGCTTGTTCCAGTGGATCGAGAAAATGGAGACCACCCTCGACATAAGCGGTTGTCCTGATCAACACCGAGTGAGGTATGCTGCTGGATCGTTTGATTAACGAGCACTAACCTGGTGGAACGCCCAGGTTTAAACCAGAGGAAGAGAGGAGGCATTGGCGATGCCTTGGGAGGATTTCAAGAGTTTGTTGAGGGGCGAGATCTGCCTGAGGAATGAACTGAAGAAGGTAGAAACAGAACTACTGAACCAGGTGATGGTGGGAGCTGAACATATGGCATTCACCACTCGATTTCATGAACTAGCAACACTGGCACCGGATACTGTGCCCACACTCGAGAAAAGGATTTAACGGTATGTCAGTGGACTGCCGCCTTGCATTCAAGGGCATGTGATAGCCGCACACCCAACCACACTGGAGATGGCGGTCACCCTATCAACTACACTCACTGATGTGATGGTTGCCTCTGGTGTACTCAAGAGAGAGTCTGGGACTACTGAAGAACAACACCCCATCAAGAAATGAAAGTTTGTTAAGAATTTCGCAACAACCACCACTACAAAGCAAGCAGTGCCCACACAACCATAACAGAACCACAAACCGTATTCTGACACGGATCCATTCTGTAATAAGTGCAACTATCATCATCAGCTAGACATAGGGTGCATACAATGCACTTATTGTGGAAAAATGGGGCATTGGTCCAAATTTTGCAAGAATCAAGCAGCTCAGCACAGGGCTAATCGAGCAGTGGCACAGACCGCTGTACAAAATGATCGCATTTCCTGTTACACCTGCGGGGAACCCGGACATCACGCGAAGAGCTGTCCAAAAAGGGTGCTACCGAGAGGGCAAGCACTAAGAGGACGTGCATTTCAGATAGGGCGAGTGCTGCACGCCAGGACACAGACACCAACACTGGTACACTTTTCATTTAAAATCTTTGCAGTTGTATATTTTATATTAGCATAGATTATCGTTGCCTCTTTACAGTTATTTTATAACTTACTCATATTGGGGCAAATTTAGAATACCTCTTACACTATTTTAGTAATTGGAGGTAAACCAGTATAAATGATATGCACATAATGTTCACTTAGTGATAGTGAGCAAACACATACCATGGGATCCAAGTCTAGGGACACGAGTATTGTCAACATCATCATCAGAACGGATGCTTTACCCTTGATGGGGCTGAAGTCATCTGAACTGATAAAACCTTCTACATGTCATTACAGTGAACAACAGAGATGTGTTCGTAAACCTCATTACCGAGGTACGCAAATCTCACAATTTGATCCGTCACTGTTATCCTACCGGACAACATATGGATCCATTTCAACAAGGGGAGGAATGAGAGGTTCCTTCTGAAAAGAAATAACCCGTGACTACAAGAAACATACTGAATGTTAAGAACCATGAAATTGTTGTAACAACTCCAAATATCAGGATGGGAGTGTACACCAACAATTATGGATTTTAAGTGCCAAGCTACCTCACACATCCAACAGACTTGATGTTATTAGGTTAACCTGAACAATGAAATCGAGTCTAGTCATTACATAACCATACATAAAAGCCTAGGCCCATTGAGAGGGACTAGGTCGCACAATAACAACATCTTTTCGAGGAACCTCTAACATTATGGATCGTGCGGTCGAGAGACCGAAAACGAATTCGTATCACCTCAAACAGACTCGAAGAAACTCTAAACATAGCTCCGTGTAAACTGAGAATATGAGAAAAACGCGATATCAAAACATCACCTATAGAAAGAAAAAGTAGTATCCGACAATGACGTTTAAATTTCGGGACGAAATTTCTTTAACAAGGGAGACTGTGACATCCAGTACCTTATCGTCCGACAAATCCGTACGGTGTGTGCGTACTTTCACCATTTACTGTGTGTAAATACAGGGATTGATCAGTTGTGTAACAACAACACACGAGAAAACAAGAGACAGTTGTACGTGTTTAAGTGAAAACATAAATACAGGAAATACAACAACTCAAGAGAAACAATAGTGTGCAAACAAATGACAAGAACAAATCGGTTGCGATCTGATCTCCATAGATGATGGGAATCAGATGGCCGATAAATCAGTACGAAAACAAGATGAAAACAGGAAGTATAGTTGAGTTCGTCAGAGAGGAAACATAGTTCATAACATAAATGCAGAGTTGTTTCAGAATAATAAACGGACAGTGTGTTTGTGTGGGTGACGATTCACACAAACATATCTGTGGGTTTAAAGTTCAGAACGATAACTGCGATAAACTCTCTGGTTCTGTTTAGTTGTGTTTCAACTAAACTTCCCATGGTTTATGCATATAAATATATGTTCTCAATATGTATACCAATTATCAGCAATAACATCCAATAATGCATCATCATTAATAATTATTATATCAGGTCGTAATAGTACAGTCGTACATGTACGGACAACCTGAAATACAGTGATGTTACAGTCTCCCCTAGTTAAGGGAATTTCGTCCCGAAATTCAACTTGGAGTGACCGTAGTAGATGACTGAACCACAGAGGAAGCTATATGACTATGAGAAGAAAGCTTATGCTATTCTATCCCAGTCCATTGCAACCGATATCTTTCATCAGTTCAGACAGTTCACATGTTCTAAGTTTTTGTGGGATGCTTTGCAGTAGAGATATGAAGGCAATGATGCACTGAAGATCATCAAGTCTAAAGCTTTAAGGAAGGAGTTTAACACCTTCATGTATGTGGGAAACGAGTCACTGTATGATCTGATTGCAAGATTTTACCATCTTCTGAGTGAGCTGTTTTATCATCAGGTCAAGACTACAACTCATGAGAAGATTCAATGCTTAGCAGATGCTCTACCTCCAAAGTGGGAGACATTTCATATGGTTTTATAACAGAATGAGATGATGGCAAACATGGACATAAACGATTTCATACAGAAGTTGAAAGAGTAGGAAATTGAGAACAAGCGGAAGGCTAAGAGAGTTGCTCAAGTTCAGGATCTTTCACTATATTATTCTACTCCTACTGTAGAGAGAGCCTCTTCTCACGCTCCACTGAAGACTGCTTTTGTCTCTCAGACTACTGAAGCTCCATCTTTCAATCAGATTCATTTTAGTCAATCATCTTCATCATCCAGCTCTCAGAAAGAAAGTAGTCAACCAGTCACCAGTCTGAAGACAGGTAACTTTGATAAAGTGACTGTAGAGGTTGCTAAGGAGCATATGGGTTGTTGGACCAAAAGAACCAATGAGCCTGATCAGAAAATCCTCTAAGTCCCACAGGCTCACAACAACTGAAAAAGAACACAAAGGCTGAAGACAAACAACTGTTGAAGAGAAGATTTGAAGAGTTACAAGCTCTGAAGAACAAGTCTTCAGACGTTGTTCACAACAGCTGAAGTGTTAGCTTTCAGCTGTTGTGGTGTTTAGTTTAGTCTTCAGTAGTTTCCTTTCAATACTTGTAAAAAGTCTAATGAGTATTTTACTCATCAGATGTTGTAGTCTTCTTTCAGTAGTTTAGTTATTTTCAGTAGTTATATTTTGTCTGTAGATGTCAACATCTTGTGATATCATCAGACGTCACTGCTTCTATATTAGGGCAGTTGACACATTGAATTGAAAAACGAAGTTATTGCGATTATAAGAATTATTCCTTTTGTAGAAATTCTCTTTCTATAACAAACTTGTGCTTTACTGTTTGATTGAATTAACTTTGTTCTTGCTAATATTGAGCTAATTCATCGTTAAATTCCGCTGCTATTGATCAAATGAGAACATCTGATCCTACATGGGTCTTCTGTCTACTCTTGTTAGCTCCTATGATGGATTAGTAGCAGGACATATTGGCAATCCTTATCTGACTAATGATGATTATTCTCAGATAGACCCAGATGACATAGAGAGGATAGACATCATGTGGGCTCTAGCTAGTGCTGTGAGAAGAGCAATGGATTTTGTGAAAAGGATGAGCAAAGACATCAACCTGAATAAGGATTCTAAATTTGGTTTTGACATGGCATCTGTCACTTGCTACAATTATGGAGAGAAGGGACACTTTGCAAGACAGTGCAAACAACCAAAGAATTCAGGAAACAAGAATCATTTTCAGCATCAGAGATCTTCTGCATCAAATCCCGAGAGAAGACTTGTACCCTTTGATTCTCCTGCTCAGGCTGGTTCTTCAAATGCAAGCAAAGCATTGATGGTGCAACAGGATAAAGGTGAGAATTGGGATTTCAAATTCAATCCTGATCAGGGGGGACATGATAAACTTTGTGCTGCTGAAATTCAGAAGACTGATGTGTCAAGTGAAGAAAGCACTTCTGAAGAAGCTAAGATCATTCTAGAAGAAACATCTGGTTCAGAGTCAAAAAGCATTTCTGACTCAGACTCAAAAGCAGATTATGATGCTGATCTTGAAGAAACAGTTACACAGTTTGCTTTGATGGTCAACACATCTGCTACTTTTGCTGCTACTTCACAGTCAGATCAGGTATTTGATGAATGTTTTTCTTCTCATTCAAGATGTTTTAATTGTGTTGACCTTGACAGTAAGGTCCTGGCTTATCAGAAGCACCGTGCTGACTTGCTTAGCTATCTCAACCAATGTATTGATGCAAACAAAGTTTTAAGATCTAATGAAAAAGATTTTCAGGCTTAAATTGATCATTTAAACAGACAATTGCATGAGGCTGAGATTGCTGTGCTGAATAAGCAAGATGCTATAACTTCTTATCTCAATACCATCAATGAGATAAAAAAGAAGTTAGCCATATTCGAGTGTGACTATGAGACCCTAGGTCAAAAGCACAAGATCTATGAAAGCTCCTCATACATAATTGACCACATGATCAGTAGGGGTGCTGATCTGAAGGGAAAAGGAAAGGTGAATTATCAACAATGTCCTCCACCAATTTTAAACAATTTTCTTAATTCACCTAATGACAAAGATGTTAAAGATTTCCATGTTAAAAATCCATTAGTAATTGATCCAATTGGAATGATTACTGATGAGGGTTCCTCATCGTCTGAGGAATCTTTTGTGGAGGGAATTGTTGAAGATTGGGTCTCTGATTCTAAGGATGAATCTGATTCTTCATCTGATGGTATTGTTACTCAGAATCAGACACTTGTAGTCATGAAGGGAGATCCAATTTCATCTTCAAAAATCTATCAAGAATTAGGTTTTGTGAAGGCTTCAAAAGAGAATGAAGCATGTGTGTCTAACAAAATTGACAATCTTGTTTCTAATCGAAAAAAGGGTTTTGGTTTTAATCATAACAAGACTAAAACAAATGTTTTTAAACAAAACAATTAGCCTTTTTCTAAATCCAAACATTTTCATCAAAAAAATAACAGAGTATGCTTTGAGTGTGGTGCTCCTAGACACGTTGTCAGATTTTGTCCTCAGTTGATCAGACCTAAGGTAGCACCACCAAGACAACAAAATCAACATGTTGACAAACAAGTTAAGTTTGGAAAACCCACACAACCAAATCTTGTTAAACCTTTGGATAAGGGTAAAGGGAAAGTGGTGAACTTGGATTTTCCCAAGGTGGTAACGTCAATCAATCAAAACCATCATCCATTTACTTGAAAAACTCTTTCAGTAAAAACACTGTCTGGAAAGTTAAGTCTTCTGAGACTTCAGTGTTACACACTCAAGACAATGCAACCCCCGATTGTAAATGGATTGATGTTTGGATTCGAGACTCATTGGGTCAACCCAAGACTGTAAAGGCTTGGGTTCCCAAGTTGAACTAATTGTTTGTGTTTGTGCAGGTTGCCCCAACAGCTACTCTTAACAGCTGTTGGATCGTTGATAGTGGGGCTTCTAGGCACATGACTGGAGATATATCGCTGCTCACCAATGTCAATTCTATTCGAGGTGGTTATGTAGCGTTTGCTGGTGACAAAGGAGGGTTCATTACGGGAGAGCGTATTCTGTCAAATGGCCAAGTTTCTTTTGACAAAGTCAGATATGTCAAGCAGTTGGAGAACAATCTTCTTTCAGTATCACAGATTTGTGACAAATAGTACAAAGTCCTTTTTGATGACTCCAACTGCTACATATTCAAGAAAGGTGTTATGATTCCTGAAGATTGGATTTTGATGTCAGCTACCCGAAAGCAGGACTTGTATTTACTCAACATGGCCACAGCTTCATGTTTTATGTCAAAGGCCACTAAGAAAGATTCTATTCTTTGGCATAAGAGGATGGGCCATTTGAGTCTACGAAAGATGAACCATGTATTACACAATGACTTGGTAGAGGGGGTCAGTCTGAAGAATTTTAAGTTGTCTGATAAATGTGTCTCATGCAAGAAAGGAAAGCAGACCAAGCAGGCTCACAAGCTGAAAAAGTTTCATTCCATCACTGTTCCTCTTGAGCTTCTCCACATGGATTTATTTGGTCCAGTAAACCGTAAGAGTATAGCTGGAGATCAATACTGTCTAGTCATCACTGATGAGTATTCCAGATACTCTTGGGTTTTCTTTCTAAAGGATAAATCTGAAACGTTTGAGTGCATTCAAGTGTTGGTGACTAAACTTGAATCTCTTTATAAGCTCAAGATTCGTATGCTCAGAACATACAACGGGACATAGTTCAAGAATCAAAACATGGAGAACTTTTGTAATGCAGTGGAATTTTTCAACAATTTAGTGCTCCACATGTCCCGCAAATGAATGGAGTTGTTGAGCGAAAGAACATAACTTAGATTGAGGCTGCTAGGACGATGCTTGCTGATTCATCACTTCTAGTTCAGTTCTGGAATGAAGCTGTGGCTAATGCTGGCTACACACTAAACCGGGTATTGACAGTCAAGTGACATGGGAAGACTTGCTTTGAACAGCTCCATAATAGAAAGCCTAATCTTAAGTATCTTGAACCTTTTGGTGCTCCGTGCACGATGCTTAATAAACATGAGCAGGGCAAGTTCAATGAGAAGGTGGAAGAAGGATACTTTCTTGGATACAACACTCCTAATAAACGGGTCTACAACAAATAAACTCAGAATGCGGAGGAGTGGTACCATGTTGATGTTCAGAGACACTCTATGCCCCCACCTGGAAATGGTCCAGACTAGATGTTTGATTATTCAGACCTTTTCGACTCATTGAATATGCCTCCCATGTACTCAGATGAAGATGTTGCTGTTCAAATGATGTATGATGCACAGAATGCACTTGATGAACCTGTGCAACCTTCATCAAATTCAATTCCCACAGTATAGATAAATGATGATAGCTAAGACACAGTTGATAATCCTGTTCAGCCAGCTGCCCCCGAACCAAATGTTGACAATCTTGTAACTGGACTTGAGGACTTGAATCTGAACAACCTTGATCCACAGGTTGAGGTTCCTACTCATCCTGTTGGAATAATTAATCGCATTCATCCTCAGGAGAACATTATTGGAAGTCCACTTGATGGGGTTAAGACAAGAAATCAGCTATCTTTAGGAGGCCTTGCTGATATTCTAGACTTGGCTGATGTGAACTATTGTGCCCATTCTTGTTTCATCTCTCAGGTTGAACCGCGCACAATCAATGAAGCATTGAGAGAGGAATCATGGGTTGATGCAATGCAAGAAGAACTCCTGCAATTCAAAAAATTAGGTGTTTGGCAACTTGTTGACAAACCGAAAGGTGCAAAGGTAATAGGCACCAGATGGGTTCTTCGTTGCAAAAGAGATGATCATGGGATTATTGTGCGACATAAAGCACGTCTGGTGGTCCAAGGATTCAGACATTTTGAAGGACTTGACTATAATGAAGTGTTTGCACCGGTTGCTTGTCTCGAAGCAATTCGTATCTTCTTAGCATATGCATCATTCAAGAAATTCGAAGTCTATCAAACGGATGTCAAAAATGCATTCCTTCATGGTGTGATCAATGAAACAGTGTATGTCAATCAACCTCCCGGGTTTGAAGATCCATTGCATCGTGACCAAGTCTACAAGCTAGACAAGGCTTTATATGGATTGCATCAAGCTCCGCGAGCATGGTATGAGACAATGTCTACTCACCTTCTGAACAACAGATTCAGAAGAGGTGTCATTGACTGCACACTGTTTATTCGAGAGAAGGATGGTGACTTACTCTTGGTGCAAGTTTATGTGGAGAATATCATTTTCGGTTCTACAAATTATAGTCTGTGTAAGGAAATTCAGAAGGTCATGAAAGACATGTTTGAAATGAGCTCAATGGGGGAGATGATATTTTTCCTTGGGTTGCAGGTGGATCAATCTGAGGCAGGGATCTTATTAAGCCGATTCAATATGTCAGATGCAAAACCTGCTGGTACCCCACTGGCTGTTAATCAAGGAATGGCACCAGACGAAAATGGGGAGTTAATCGATGCCACTCTGACCGAGGAATTATTGGGTCTCTCATGTATCTTACTGCTTCTCGGCCAGATAACATGTTCGCCACATGCTTGTGTCCTTCTTATCAGTCCAAACCAAGAGTATCAAATCTGATTGCTGTGAAGAGGATTATGCGTTATCTGAAGGGTACTCCTGATCTTGGTTTATGGTATCCTAATGATGATAACTTTAAGCTTACTGCATATAGTGATTCAGACTATGGCAGATGCAAAAGGGATTTCAAATCAACATCAGCAGGATGTCAGTTCTTTGGGACCCGTTTAGTTACCTGGCAGTGCAAGAAGTAGACATCGGTGTCTCCTTCAACATGCGAAGTTGAATACATTGCTGCTGCTAGTTGCTGTTCGCAAATTATCTGGATACAACAGCAACTCAGGGACTATGGGTTACATTTTTCTAACACTCCTATCTATGTTGATAATATTGCTACCATTGCTATCACTAAGAACCCAGTCCAGCACTCGAAAACCAAACACATCGACATCAATTATCACTTTATACATGATTGTTTTGACAAGAAACTCATCGATGTTAAAATACACACCAATCACCAGAAAGCCAGTCTTTATACAAAAGCTTTTGATAAACCCAGATTTATATATCTGTTATCGGCTAATGGTGTTTTTCAAAAGGATGAAGTCATTTCTTCATCTGAAACAAACAAATGATCATCGTTTTTCTTAGTTAGATTTATTTCTTTATTTATATTGTTTTAGGTTTTTAGGGGGAGAAAAAGTAGATTAATTGAAAAACCAAAAACATCTGAAAAATTTGAAAAATACAAAAACATTTAAAAAATCATAAAAATGAGAAAGTCTTATTTGAGAAAGTGATGTGTTAACCTATCAGTCTTAAAAGCTAAGGTGAATGCATAAACTGAAAACACATGAGAATTCTTAATTGATGTGCTGATAGGCCGACTTTACAAAATTTATAGACTATTTGGGATAGCTTAGAATGTCTGGATTGTGGGATCCGTTTTAGAAAACCAACTAAGTGATAAATAGTTTTTGATTCAAATCAGGCATACACCTGTCATCATAAGATCTAATAAGGTTTCCAATGATTCATGAATTCAAGTCTGTACACGTGCCATACCGCTTTGTAAAAACCTAGCTGAAGCTGTCCATTCAGACTAGAATGATTGAATCACAAGAAAATAAAAATACATCAAGCTGGTATTAAGCTTGGAAAATAGAAAAATAAAATAAGTTTGATTCCATAGACGTGCCATATTGCTTTGTAAAGACCTAGATGAAGCCGTCCATTTGGATAGAACAAGTTAATCGTGTCAACACAATTATGTATATGTGCCATATTGCTTTGTAAAGACCTAGTTGAAGCCGTCCATTAGAATGTGTTGAACATGAGAGACAAGTCAAAAAGAAAAATACAAAAAGATAATAAAATTGAAACCTTATGGAATTTATGATTTTAGGTACTAAGTTATGTAGAGATGAGTTACAAACTGATTTTGATCTTTGTTGGTTAAATAATATGGGTAACTCAGTCAGAAGATATGAGTGATCATCAAATTGGTTTAGATATGATGTATTGTCCGTTTTAAAGTGGACAAGTTTATCAGTAATCATATCACAAGACAAATGTGTTTGAAGTGAAACATTCAGTAATGCTGATTTGATGTAATTAGGTGTATGTGTAAGTTTCTTGATAGACTTCTTACAAAAAATATATGTTTTTTTATTAGTTGTTAAGTTGTACAGTCGCATTTTGTTTCAAAAAAATACAAAAAGATTTTATATTTTCAAATTTGTTTCGATGATCATTTTTGTGTTAGGTTATTCAATCATCTCTGAATCCATCACCTACCAGACTATCCTTCATAATTGCACTCATTTAACTGATCAAAAGGATAAAGTTTGAAACTAAATTGTGTTTGGTTAGTGCAAAGTTTTCATTCGTGCGAATGAACAAAGAGAATAGGTCATTCCACCGAATGACATATTCCAGTGAATGAGTCTTTCGGCCGAATCAACCTGGGCCGAAGTAATTCAGTCGGTTGTTTCATTCGCCGAATGAAATTTTATTAAAAGGCTCTTTTGGCCGAATGAAACTGGGGTGAAGTAACTCATTTGATTGAGTCATTCGCCGAATGAAGATTTCTATTTAAGTGGTTCTTTCGGCCGAGCCACCTCATTCTCACAAACTCATTCTCTCGCCCAACTGTGTGTTCCATTTGCCCGAAACACACACTTTATACTGTTCTTCTATTTTCCTTGGATTAATCTGATTCGTTTGCTGAGATTACATCTTGTGATTGTCACACGTAACATTGGGACTGATATCAGCAACTTTCATCCATGGATTCCCTTAAAACAGACCATAGATTAGGGATTTAGGGTTCTAAACCATCGCCACTCAATAAATGTAAAAATCAAACTTAAAATTACCTAATATGATCATTAAAAGCTTTAATCGGTTGATTCTGAGTCTGTTGGTATAATTTTTATTGACTGATTTGGAATTTTGAATTCTTGGAATTTGAATCTCCTTCGGCCGACCGAATGACGTATTTCGGTCCTAGTTATCCGGCCGAATGAACTCAGCGATCGAATGGAGTCATACGGCCGAATGACCCTCTTTTGGTCGCTACTCTCATTAGCTGTTCATATGGTTGACGAGCCTCATTCGCTGTTTCTTCCGCTGATTATCCTCTTTCGGTCAAGGGTCAAACCGAATGAATTGTTTCGGTTGTCATTCGGCTGACTGAGCTCATTTGGTCAACATGCGCATTCGGTCAAGTTCCATTCGGCCAGTTCAGTCTCATTCGTTAAAGTGTTTTACTTGTAAAACTTTCTGATTTGTTTCAACTGATTAACTGAATTGTACTGACAAGTTTATTCTTTTGTTTTTCAGTATGGCTGAGTATAAAGTAGTGTCGAAGAACAACATCTGTGCGCATTTGGATCTGTCTACCAAGAATACCGTGCACTTCAGAGAAATTATTACATTTCTTAGGCGTTCCAGGATCTTTACTGCCATATGTACTGTGTATGTGCCTTATCAGTCACATCAGCAGGATTTCTGGAGATCTGCTGATATTGATTGCAAGGTTGAGCCACCGGTTATCAGGGGAAAGGTGCAGGGTCGTGATATTGTTGTTTCTGCTGAACATATCAGGAGGATGTGTGGTTTTCAGGATGCACCGGACCATCCCATTCTGCTTGATCGCTATCTAGTCCGTGGATGCTTTTTGCGATGCAAGTATGACGGTGATCTGGGAGTTGGGATTCTCAACAAAGCTTTTCTGTCTCCACAGTTCAAGTACATTGCACATGTACTTATTCATTGCCTGGGTTCGAGGCGAGGTGGATTTGATGATCTACGGGAGACTATTAACTGTGCGTTTGTAGCTTTGGTGCTAAACTTGCCCTTCAACTTTTTTGAGATGGTGTTTACGCATTTGAAGGAGAACGTCATGCTGAAGGGTGACAAGAAGTTTCTCATGTATCCCCGATTCCTCCAGCAAATCTTTGATGCTCAGGTGCCCAATCTGCCGATGACAAGCACAGATATCATCCGATTATAGCACATGAATGATATCACTCTCAACAGAGTCATGTCATACAGGGGAAAGGAGAGGAAGCCTCATGTTCGTGCTTTATTCGGTCATCTTCAGAGACCAGATTATGTTGCTCCTGGTGGTAGGAAGTGGACGCATGATGACTCGAATTTAGATGTAGAGGACATTGTTGTACCAGGAGATGATGGTGATGATTATGGAGATGATGATGCTGGTGATGTAGGTGGTGGTGATGCTGGTGTGAGTGCAGTTGGTGTTCGTTCCAGTGTTGGTGCAGATGTGGGAGGTTCTGGAGGTGGTGAAGGAGAAGAGGATGTAGATGCACTATTAGACGTGGACTTTATGGCTACTACCCAGGCCACTGCATCTACACCACTAGAGATGACAGGCACCACTTCAGCTGAAGATAGAGATGATTTAGAGGAATCAGGTGACGCTGTTGGTAAGGCTGGAGGTGAAGAAGGCCGTGAGAGCTCAGATTCTGAGTGTAACATCAATGTATTTCAGGTTGTCCATACGTCTGTACGATTGTACTGTTACGACCTGATATAATAATTATTAATGATAATGAATTACTGGATGTATTATTTGATAATTATCACTGTTACTGGTATACATACTTAGAACATATTATTAAACGCGTAAACCATGGGAAGTTTAGTTGTAACCCAGCTAAACAGAACCAGAGAGTTTATCGCAGATGAATACACAGATTATGGATTATGGTTTAGAATGGAAAAAAGGATTAGAGTTTGTTAATGGTTTGGTTAATAAATGTAGTCAAGGACACATGGTCATGGTTTATCGAAATAGCGGTGGGACGGTGTAGGGGAGGTTGCGATCTACCTCTGCATATGCCCTATACATATGCATATTTCGGTCTATCATGGATGTGTCAGTGACTTGGTTTTGTTAGTTTTGGATTGGGATTGATAATATTACAATTAATAAAATAATATAAGTATAATTCGAATTAATTACGCGACAGTGAGATTACGAACATAACTTAAACGCGAATGTTATTTCAAAAATATTAACTTAATAATGTATTCGCGTGGGTGACGATTCACACGAATACAATTATTGAGAATAAGATTCTGAAACGATGTTCCATAACTGTAAATCGAATCGAAATATGATACAAGCGTCGGATTCGGAAGGTGACGATCTTTACGAATACGTACGCGAGTAACGCGTTTCGATGAGATAACAAAATAATAATTAACGATATTAAATTAATAAATAGAAACTAAAAAACGTTTATTAGGAATCACAACCTAAAACGAAAACGAACGAAATATTTTTTTTAAATAAATAATTCAACGAAACCGTTTTAAGAAAAAACGATATTTAAATAAAATCATTTTATTTAAGACGAAACTTAATTATTTAAATGTTTTATGCTTTAAATATATTTTACGAATGTAACCGAGCATCTAATTATCCTTACGCGAAATAAACGAGACCGAAACCGGGGAAAGACACGGAGTATAAAGGGTGAAGCCTACTTCATTTTTCTTCATTCTTACATTTCCCACTGTCTCTCTAGAACACATTCACGCACACTCTCCCTCTCTCTAACTTCTCTCTAGTCTATCTTCCTCGTTCTTGACCGATTTTCGAGATCTTGGCGCCTACACGACCGCGTGACCGAGAGGAACAAGGAGATAGAAAGAACCTCGTCATTTGATCAGCAACTCGAGGTAAATCGTAGCTTTTCTTTTGGATCCTGTTAGAAACTAAATGTGGGTACGAATATCAACTTTTAAATGAGATTAGAGTGCATACTTGTTAATCTGTGTTAGTATTGAGTTGTGGGAACTATTGATGAACCGGTGCTACCTAGGAAGTGATGAAGATGATGACGAACAGGTCTGGATCGCGACAGCAAGTGGAGGCCGAACCTTTTTGGTTTCACGAACCTGTCTCTGGGCGGGAAAGAAAATGCTCACCAGCAGAACCCTAGGGCTAGGCGAACCTTCTCATGCTCAGCCGAACCTGGAACATCACGAACCTGCTGAGGGGCCGAACCCCTCAGCCGAACCCTAGCTCAGCCGAGCCTTCCTATGGGCGAACCTAACCATAACTGAACCCCTTTGGCCACGAACCTATAAGCTGCCGCAAACCATTGGGTGGCGAACCCTTCGGCCGAACCTACCTAAGTCCACGAACCCTAGCCTAGAACCGAACCTTCTTTTGGGCTGGGCCGAACCTTGATGATAGGCAGCGAACCTTAGCCTATAACTTGTTCTTCTTTTAGCCGAACCCAAGGGTAATGGGGGTAGGTTCGTTGGAAGCTAGGATGATGAAAACCTAAATATGTAATTCACGTTTGAGGATGATTTAGGAACATAATGAAGTTTAATTATGCATGCATGAGAATTGTCAAGTTACCACCCTTTTCTCTATGATAACAACTTTGAGCTATGAGACTTTGTATAATATGAACATCTATGAAAATAATATAAATACCATCTTGTAAGTCTTAAATGTGATCCTTTTTATACAAAACTAGGTTAAAGTGGCCAACTAATTGATCATGCATGCATGCAACAAAGAATGTATATACCTAAGTTTATGAGGATAAAATCCTTGCAACTTATATAACTTGAGATATTGTGTAAAAGGTCATCATGTATTGGATAACCAACAATAACAAGTTTGAATTATCTTTGTAGGATGATGAATAAAATAAATTTGGGTAGCAACTTAACTTAGAATAAATGAATTAGATTCATGAAACACTAATTATTTAAAAGTTAACACCTACGGATATATAATTGTAATAAAACGCATACGCTTATGAACATGAACACATTATAATTACAGGTGATTGAGTCATTGATTAATTTATTTTACGGGAGCGCGCATAACACGAAAACACTAAGTCTAAGGAACTCAGGTGAGTTCTCATAACCTCCCTTTTAAACTGTTTTGTTTTAAAACTCAGAGGTGAAACATGTATACCAATTTTAAATATTATTTGATAACACACGGATGATACTGTTTATCAATATGATATTCACATTATGGGATTATCATTATTTATTGATTATCACTGATTAATATATATCCTTGTAACATTGTCATCGACTCCGGTCATTAACAATGATTACTTGTATTGCCACTTGGATTATCACAACTCCATGAATCATTGCCTTTGACTTTGGTTAATTGCATTGGTTTCATGTATTGTCACGTGGTTAGCCACCACTCCATGGATCATGTATTTAACTTATTTTAATTACATAAATTCCATGTATTATCACATATACTCTTGAGAATGTTTTGATTGAGATGTGTTGAATGGTTATGTGGTTGATTATCTATGATTATATGAGATATGTGATAATGTGTTTGTGTTTTGTGTGTTTGGGTTATGGAATGGACTATCTCACAGGTACTCATGTGGATTTTCTCAAGAAACTCTAAATTTTATAATCATTTTATAAAACCTTTTTTGTAAAATATTTTTAAATATAAAATTTATGATTACTCACCAACTACTTCGTAGTTGACACTTGATTTTCTACATGTTTCAGGTAATGAAGACAAGTAGGTTGAGGAGGATGATCTCTTCTATTTTGGACATCATCACATAGGATTCTTGGACTTAGCTAATTAACTGAAATTTTGGCGATTAGAGTTAGTTAGTTTAGCTAAATCTTTTGTGTAATTGATGTATTTAATTCATGATTAACATGATTTTTTGTTGTAAACATTTATTTGGTTTGATTGATATGTGATGGTATATATTTAGATGCCCACGAGCTTTTGAACAATCTACACATCCCTCGTGGCATCACGACGTTTCCGCCATCGTCGGGGTGTTACACTGAGGATACTCCTGACGAGTTTGAGAGTGTTTGGGTAGGAGGAAGACTGGTGAAGAAAAGGAAAGAGAAGAAGAAGTGAAGCAGAGCTTGAAGAGATTCTTGATCCGTCTTTTATTCCTGAGTTTGATTTGCCTCCTCCGCCACGTACTTCCACTTCTATATCTACAGTTGCTGCACTCAGTCTACATCTTCCCCCAGGCCAAGAGAAGAAGGACAAGGTTGGTCCTGCTGAGGAGGTTAGAACTGTCAACTGCTGGCATCTACTGTTAAATCAGCAGCAGCAACAGTTACAGTTTATTCACTGACCAAGTCACGGGCTGTTACTACACGTTCTACTATTGCCCCTATGAGATCCTCTAGTGTTCGTGCTCCATTTTCACTACTGCTTCTACTGATCCCTCCACCACACAAGCTGATGGGATTAACACTACTGTTTTAGTGACTGAACAAGTTAGTACACTGAACAGTTTATTACTTAGGTTGATGAGAGAAGACCATCAACAAGAGGAGGCCATTGCACAACTCACGCTGAGGGTCAGGAGCAAGATGCTCTACTTCTTCAGGCTGCTGACCAGTGTGCAGATTTGCGGGCTAGATCTGCTCAACAGGAGGAGCATCTCCTCAATACATTGATGAGCATAACCAGCTGGCCTTTGAATGCAGCTGGTTTCAGTGACCGGATCCTGACTCTTGAAGCAGAGAATGCCAGACTTACAGAGCTGGTTGAGATTCTAGGGAGAGTACTCCCAGGATAGGGGTACTGAGGTTCAACCGGATGATTCAGATGAAGATAAAGAAGAAGAAGATGAAGAAGAAGAGGAAGAATCTGATGAGGAGAAAGTTGATTATGATGATTCAAACAAAGATGATGGTTTTGATGATTCTGATGATGGTTCTGGGTGAGGGTGGCTAGTTCATCAGATGTTGCAGCAGCTGAACAGTCCCCTCCTATGGAAATCTGAACCAGACAAAGCACAACAAGGGTGCTAAGGCTCCACCTCCACCTCCTCATACTCAGACAGATGATCCAAAAGCTACTGAGAAAGTTTGAAGCTGTGCCTTGAGACGTCGACTAGATGAGACGTTGACTATGATTTAGACGCTCAAGGAATTATACAGCACTCAGTCAGCTACGATAAGGAGGAGGGAGAGATTATTCATTGCTTAAAAGGGGCAGATTGCAGACTGTTCAGGTTGAATCCTGACGAGGTTGTGATTGATGTACCTCAATTCCTGTTTCTGATGTGCCTCTCCTAAGATTTTGATGACATTGATGAGGTTATCCTGGAGGACATCATAAGGAAGAAACTACAAAAGTACACTTCAGCTGAGGACGAGCTAGCACATTTACTGACTTTTTGGACAAGCCACTGAAGAGGTACTGAACATAAATGTTGAAGAAAAGGTCAGGGTGGTGAGTCATCAGCAGAAGACATTCAACAGAGAAAGGAAGAATGGAAGGCTTATTGGGAGATACTGAAGAAAGAAAGCACTGTGAAGATGACAGCAACTCACATAAAAGTTTACAGGACCAAAGGCTACAAAGCTAGAGGTCAGATCATTAGCTGCTGGGAATACTTCAATGATCTCAGTGCTACGCTGTCAAGAGAGAACAAGGAGTCCAGTATTTCAAGCACCCCCACAACTTCAAGACGTTGCCTGGCTTTGAAGTCAATCAGCTCACACGTTGAAGATGTTATACAGTGGAGATTCGGGGATGTCTGCTTGGTTCTCTAGACAGATTCAATACGAGTACAGAAAGAGGTGGGTTAACTCAAGTCCAGGGACCTAAGAGATACTACCAGCCAGAGGACCAGTGGGAGATACCGAAGGCATAGGTTATCCTGAAGTGGCTGCCTCTGAAAGTCATGAAGAAGATTCCGTTACGGAAGATGCGAGGACTTCTCGGACAGCTTCAGATTGGTGGTATTATGATGGGCGAACTAGGAGACTGTGGTAGTGTTATGCAAAGACAAGAAGTGGGATTCGATTCGTATTTTTTGATCCAATGTGGCTGACAAATCTGTCACTCAACGATGTCAATACTTTGGCAGATGTCAGATATTCTTCGATGCCAGACATGGAACAAGCTCTTCAATACATGAGAGGTCATTTGGATTTGCAGAGTATTCAAGATTATGCTGGTGCAGACTGGAAGGCCATTTCATACTAATATTTAAGAAGGATGCTGCAAAATAAAGAACTAGTCCATTGGGGAGTAGTTGATGCATGAAATGTCCCTAGTTCAGTTTTGTATGATCTTTTGATGTATAAAGTTTTGTCATTAATGAAATCAGTAA